>JANAVB010029617.1:14317086-14357086 GCA_029216955.1 Iris pallida
ATGCCCTTAGCAGCAAAGAACCAGTCTTCTCTGATCTTCAATATCTTCGCTTCGGAAGAGACTAATCGGTCTCCAACAGAAAGACAGGCTTTAAGAAAGTCACACCTTCAGAATCAGCAGACTTCAGTTTACCGCTCTCCATCATACTCTGGAGGAAAGCGGCAACTGGACCTGGATTTGTAGCATCCTCTCACGGTTGGTCCTGAAGGATAGCATCCTTTGCAGGGTTGATCACCACCTCATCAAAATCAACTCCCATCTGACAAAGAGAAGCGTCCAGGAGGACCTCATTCAACAAAGGGATCGTCATCGACACTGGCACAATAAAAGTGGAAGTCAGGCAAAAAGACAAAATAGTCAAGCAGACTGGCGCATTGCCAGGGTATGAACCCATGCGCATCTGCTTCGGCGCATCATCAGGGCATAGGCCCATGCGCGTCAGCATGTCTCGGCGATCATCAGGGCGTAAGCCATGCGCGTTGGCATTGGAGCTTCGGCGCATTATCAGAGCGTGAGCCCATGCGCGTCAGCAAAGGCTTCGGTGCATCTTCAGGGAATAAAACCCTTGCGCGTCAGCCATTAAAACCTCGGTGCATGATAGAGGTATAAACCTATGCACGTCGGCAGGATAGAACCTCGGCGTATCATCAAAGACCGAAGTCTATACGCGTCGGCAGTTAGGGCACAGGGCCCAAAGCAGAGACGAAACCCACCTGTCACCTCAGGACGAACGTCGGCAAGAGTCGCAAAGAGTGATAGGTACATCCTCATCGACGGACTCCTTCGCTTTCTCCTTCCCCTTGCCGGCAGTACCGCGAGGAGTCTTGGGAGCCATTCTCTCGAGGAAGGAAAAGTTAGGGTTTTGAAGAAGAAACTCTAAAGAAGCAGAGGCACAGAGAAGAAGAACCCTTTCTCTCCAACTCTTACCTATTTATAGGGCTTGGTCGCATGCGTGAACAGATGACGAGTGATCTCAGCCGTCGCCTCGGGTTCTGTGCAAGGATAGCAGCAAATAAAACCAAAAGATCATCATTAATCTTTTCGGTTACCGAGGCACCATCATCATTAACTGAGAAGAGCATGCGCCCGAACAGGCATGGGTCCAGAAATCATGCGCCGTGACCTCCATGCTTCTTATTCAAAGTATTCCAAAACTTATTCAAAAGTTTTGAAACTTTGAAGGGGGTCTTGTAGAAGCATGGAATTTCACAACCAGAAAGCCCATGCGCCAGACACTACATGCGCTAGAACTCAGACGAAGAACTTCACAGCAAGATCAATAAAGATAGACATTCGAAAGAAGATTTTTTTGATATACAGAAGTCTATTACATGTCTAAGAAAAGGTTGTACAAAGGAGAATTTCTACAAAGGAAAGATCCTAAGTCTACAGCCAGCGGCTACCCGCGCCTCCAGATAAGCGCAGCAGCCACCTTGCGCCATCAGTCAGGCGCAGCAGACACATACCCCAACCAGGCGCATCCCACCATATCTTCAGCAGCTCAGTCATGTGCATCCAGCTCAGTTATGTGCATCCCTTCAGCAGCTCAGTCATGTACAACTCTTCCAACCAGGCTCACCTGGCCGAGCAGAGCCCAGTTATGTGCTGCTTTCCAGCCAGGGTCACCTGATAAGTGCTTCAATTACACAAAGCATTTAACCCTCTGGCTGGAACCAAGGAAGAGAAGAGCACGGCAAAGCTGTGGCCAGGGGAGGCTTCGAAAGAGCCTCCAAAGGCGAAGGAAGACCGTGATCAAAACCGCGGCTAAAGGAGCAGCTTTCAACACGATCAAAGTGGGGAAACCCCACTTTGAAGGAAGATAGAGCCTAGCACCGCCATTCCGATCTACGGCTCTTCCGGAATAACGGAGCGAGGCTCGAGCATCCCTATCTTTGGATGCAACAGGCACCTTCCGCCTGCCTCGGAAGCCCTCGACTCCGTCTTTTGGATGTAACAGTCACCTTCAAGTGCATCGAAGACAACACAGCGTCTCATCTTCACCCTCGGGAGCACTTCGTCAACAGAATGCACCCGCATGTTCAAGTTCATGTTGGAAGAACGTGAGGGAATGAAAAGCAAATCTTCTCTCCATGCCACTATTTATAGGTGGGCATCAAACCCACGCGCCAAGTTGATGGCCCTCCAAATTCCGTGCAATGAATTTACATTAAATGGTGAAACCGGACGCCTCGAATTCAGCTAAACGGCTATTTATAGCACTCGAAGAGCGAGCAGCCGCATCATTAAAAGACATGTCCGATGCGCCAGCCAGACAGCGTATCACACGGACGCGCCCTTCGCATCAGGCACATCACACAGACGCACCCTACAGTACTCGGCGCATTACAGAGGGTGCGCCCCCACACATCCATACCGAGTGGAACGCCAACCGACGCGCCACTCAGCTGTCCATCGAACGTCACCAACATTAAATGCTGAACTGACAGAGTTGGCAGCACGCCTCCCAAAGTCTGAACAGTTGACAGTTTATTCAGAAAACGAAGCGTCGGCAACGTCAGCATCATCATGACTTTATTTCGACGGCTACTGCCACGTGGCCACCCACCATCAGCATGTGCCTCTACGGCCATGCGTCCAAATCAGCATGCGCCTCAAAAGCCATACGCCTCAGACTGCTCTCTGATCCCGAAAGACAGAAAGAAAGTCGTCTGCATGCGCCTCAAAAGCCATGCGCCCCAAATGGTTTGTAACTCCTAAAGGTTATGAGCCGCAGCCTCCTCCTGCGCCCATCTAAGGCGCAGCTCACCAGATCACTCCTCTCCACCAAATCCGAGATCTTCGAACCATGAGTCGACGACACGTGTCTTTTGACTCAACTCATCCAAGATTCAGCAACGGAAAGATCTTCTCTCTGCTACGTGCCGGCTCACAACAGCAGTATGAAGAGTTCTCCCCCTCGATCAGGGTGCAGCATCCGTGTACCTCCATCAGCAACCTCCACGTGGCATCCCCACACCGACGCATCCTGCATGCACGCATGAGCAGCCAGCCTGCAAAACTATAAATAGAAGGATCATCTCCTCACACACACACAGAGACTCAGAACACACAAGACTCACAACACAGAGAATCCACAACAGAGAATCATCGGAGAGGCAGTTCTAGACACCAACGTCTTCCTCCTCTCAGCAAGCTCCAGCACCCAGAGCAATCAACGCCTTCAGAGAACCGATAACCGTCGTCAGCCGGTCAACGGAGTCAACGCATACCACTCGCTCCATTGGCACTAAGGACCCAGCTTAAACAAAAGTGTACTCCTAGGACTACATCTAAGTCCTATATTGTATCACTGTTCTGTTTGTATTAAAATTTCAATCAAAACAATTTTAATAGCAAACATCCTTCTTATAAACTGTCTTGAAATTCGATTCATCTGTTCCTTGATTGTTTGATAAAATTTTGTCCTTGTGATGTGATATTCTTCTGAGATAAGTCGTATGGGCTAGGTCGCCTCGATTATGAGATTTTAGAATCCTCTAGGGTCATGCTAGCTGGCAGAGTGAGGACATATGGTCGGATTACGGACGTATTTCTCGGATGTAGAAATTTAAGGTTTTCGCTGCCAAGCTAGCGGCAATGCAAAAATTTTAAATACCATAATTCTAGAGGTATGTACCTTAGTCGAGGACTCTGTGATCGTAGCCTTGCTCACTGGCATGACGGAGATTCTGAGTATCATGATGATTGGACAGACGCATACGATTATCGAACTGCATAATTTTTGTGTTTACTTTGTTTTAATTTTTGGAGGATGAATTCTTTTAAGGTGGATAGACTTTAGCACCCAGTTTCTATTTAAGAGTAATTTTAATTTTATCATATAGTCATTTAATTCATGCTTTAATTTTTGAGATTTTAAATCATTTTAAATTTTAAGCCATGACTTGTGATTTGATAATTTACTATTGTTTGGTTTTAATTTCGAGTACGAAATTTTTTTAAGGTGGATAGACTTGTCACCCTCACTTTTCCCAGTTAGGGGTAAAATGATAATTTTCCATTTTATAATATTTTTGGGAATTTTATTTTATGAATATTATTATTTAATTATTATAGGATTCGGGTTCGAATTTCATCGCATTCCGAGTTAATTCGGGACCCCGGTGAATTTCGACTTGAGCTGTAATTAGCATGTTAGCTAACCATGGCCCACCACACTAAACTTTAGGGTTTAAGAGTTTGGACTAGTCCCCCATGAGTAATTTAGTTTATTATGATTTTATTTATTTTTAGCAACTTCCTAAACCTATTTTGAAATTTATTTGCATTAGGCTTAGGGAGGGGCAAACTTGTAATTACAAGTGCCCCTCACCCACACCCATGCCATGCCTTGGCCGGCCATGACTAGCCACCCCCCCCCCCCCACTCTTTCTTCTCCACTAAGCAACTCTCTCTCTCTCTCTCTCTCTCTTTCAATTCATTTTTCTTTCCAAAGCTTTCTTCCTCCAACCATTTCCTTTAGGTAGTTTAATTTCTAATCTATTTCTCTTTTGCATTTAGTTCATTCACAATAAATGGAGAGGAAAAGATTCTCTACCATTTGCCCACAAATTTGTAGGTTTTCCCAAGAAAAATAGGTTAATGATTTATTAGGGTTAATCCTTTTTGAATGGTATATATATATATATGTACATATATATATATATATATATATATATATATATATATATATATATTATATAATATATATGTGTGTGTGTGTGTGTGGTGAGTGTGTGTATATATTTGATATGAAATTAGTGTCATGAGGATGAGAGTGGTGAGATTGTGTGTGTGTGTGTTTATATATATATATATATATATATATATATATATATATATATATATATCTATATATATATAATATATATATATAATATGGATATGTATATATATATATATAGTTAGAGAGTGTATTTATATATATATAGAGAGATGAGTGTATATATATATATATATTATATATATATATATATATATATATATATATATATATATATATACGGATGTGTGTATAGGATGTATGTGTTATATATATTAGAGGATAGATAGATATCTAGATAGATATATAGATAGATATCTAGTTATGTGTATATATATATAGATAGATAGATATATAATATATTGTGATATATATATATATATAATAATATATATATATATATAATATATATATATATATATATATATAATATATATATATCTATATATATATATATATATATATATATATATATATATATATAAGAAGATAGAAGGAGATGAAGAAGAATAAGAAACGGCCACAGCACAGCAGCATGCTGCAGTAACAGCAGCAGCAGCAGCACCTGGCTGCTGCCAGGTTTGAATCCCCCCCCCCGTTTTGGCTTTAAGCCTATAGAACCCCCCCTCCCTTATCTATAATATATATGTATATATATGATATATATATATGTATTATATATGGATAGATTCGTAGAGAAGAGTAGAAGAAGTTTATGGAATTAAAAGTTAGAAAAGAATTAGAAGTTAGAAGGAAAGTTGGAAGAAGTTAGAAGAATAGGAAGAAGGCTAGAATAGGAAAATAGGGGAAAACCAAGTTAGAGGGCGAACGGAGCTCGGAGTATCGGATTGAGCTGAAACTTGGCGTGGGGAAGAATACGTGATTTAGATTTTGCGGGTAGGCTTTCGGGTGGAAATCGGGGTTGTAGGGCGCCGGTATCGCGCCGTACCATTGCGTATCTTAAAATATTCAAGATACCGGCAATGGGCCGTAACATGGACTAGATGTCCATTTTACTTAGGTATCTTGGTAGGTAATATGTATAGGCTAGTACCTTACTACCCGAGGGAGCTGGGTCAAAATACCAAGCGTAGGTAGGCTAACTTGATAGTTGCCTAAGCTAGAATTTTACCCTTTTTAAGGGTAAAATAGGATATTGGCTACGGCCAAGATATGAGTTCGAAGTCCAGATGGACTTGGTTATGGGTTGTAGGTTGGTAATAGTTAGAAATAGTCGCCTAGACCTAGTCTTGACCCCGGTTGACCACGGTTGACTTTTTGGACCAAAAGTCACTATGGGTCAACGCTTTATCCAAATTAGTCCCAATTTCCATTAGACTTGTGTAGTTGACCAAAAGTCAACTATTAGTCACCATTGACCTAGGGTTGACCAGGGTTGACCTAGAGTTGACCAGAGTTGACCAGGGTTGACCAGTTGACCAAAAGTCAACTGTAGGCCAACTCTTGACCCCGTTTGACTTTCTTCGACTTGTTTTGACCTGTGATGACTGGTATGACCTAGGATTGACTTGGGTTGGCTTAGATTGACTTGATATAACTTGAATTGACCTAGATTGACTTGACAGGACTTAGTGTGACTCAGTGAGACCTAGTTTGACCTAGATTGCATATCATTCATTGTAAATCATTCCTAAACTTGTTAAACCTAAATTAACTTACAGTATCTCATATTTGGGTCTTCTGATACCGCTCTGAGCATTGATATATCATACAGCTCAGGACAGCAGGCGAGTACATTCACTGATAGTTTTTTGTCTTGATATCTGCTATATCCGATTCAGTTGTAGTGTCTTACTTGATTCCTAACACGATGGTTCACGGACTAGTATATGTCGGATCCTGTCATGAGATGTTGTTCTCGGGTTACTTGGTATATTGGTACATGACTCGACTTGTTACTTGTACTTGTATAGACATGGACTTGGGAGTGGGCTGATCACCTGCTTTGAATCCCGTGTCATGACGTGTTATGTCCGGATCCTTTATACTAGGGGATGGGGAGTTATAGTGGTTGTGTGATCAAATTCCCATATTGTTCTACTGTATACATTGTTCATAGCTATACCCTCGTCTCACGACGGGTAAAGCCTTACCCTACATCGTTCATAGCTTTCCATGGTGACCGGCCTTACCGTTCTATTGTACACATTGTTCATAGCCGGTCGGATGGAAAGCCTGATCATGTTTCCCAAGCCGATCACATAACGCTCTAATAATTCAAATCACATTTTATATTTACTTTATCTTATCGTATATTCTGCTCTGTTCTACATTCAGTATTTTCTCACCATGCTATGATATACAGTTACTCACATGCTCTACTTGCCTTTACATTGTACCTTGATTGGAGACTAAGTTCTGCTCGGGAGAAGAGTTACAACCTCGGTCCTTGTTTGGTTTAAGGGTTGTAACTCGGCTTCCGAACGGTTCCCAAGTTTTCATATATCTTTGTCTTGTAGTTCATTATACTGTCTCTTACAGAATTTGTCAATTCACGTGGAACTGCTGTTAGTGTTTGTACTTGCTCATTTTCCTGACAGGATACCGTTATGATATATTACAGATGACTCAGAGGCGGACTGCCCGACCTACTATGGGGTTGAGTCGGACGGAGTAGACTTAGACTGTGGCTTGTTGGTAGAGCCACTAGACTTTGCTCACCCTGAGTAGCATAGTTTAGTTAGGGTTGCCTGGCCTGCGAGCCAGCTAGTATATTTCACTTTGTAGCATCTATCTTATATTATCTGAGACTCTGGATGTTGTGTTAGCTCTGACTTATGGATTTTGGACTCGTTTCCTGTTTTATCTATCATATCTCTTTTCATGCTATATACCCTAGTTTTGATTATGTGATTGAGACTGTATTGTTATGTCATCTCCATTCGGAGTGTATATACTGTACATGTACATTTATCTGTTTTAGTCGTAGTATTTACAGACCCTATATACAGCGTTCTACCGTCGATTCTGCGGCGTAGGCTGGACGTAACCACGTGCTCGTGCCCCTCTTCAGGGTGCGGGTCGTGACAAGAGTTACGTTGGCCAAAGGTAAGCTTTGAGTCGGTTGGAATCTATGAATCGAATCGATGCAAAGGATAAGTTCCGTTTGAGCAAGTGCTAATGTTAGTTGATCTGGTGTGCAGGCTATGCCTTTATGCTGGATTATGGATCGTGGTATGGGCGCGATAGGCCAAGTCAACCGAGTAGTTAAAAGGAATGGCTAAGTCTGAGAGTTAGCTATGCAACCGAGTTATGGAATCGAGCTGCTTCAATCAGCGAAACGGCAAGGCGTATCGGCTTAAGGTGGGCGGGTTCTTGACTCTTTCTCCCTATTCCTTCACGTCTAATAAAATATGTTATGGTATACGTAAGATGTTATCGAGTTAGCGAGCGTGGCTCGGCGACGAAAGGTCCAAGTATGGGTCGAACACTAAAATAGAACATTAAAAAATCGAACAATTGAAGCGACGTGCATCAAGTGTACGTGTCGCGGTAGGGCAATGATGGTAGAACATTGAAAGTCGATATTGAGATGTGCATCATGTGCACGGCTCCGAGAACATTGAACAATAGGCGTAGAATATTGATTACGGCGCTGAGCGTGCCCTCGGGCACGGAAGCTAAGGAATAACTGAGTAACCACGGAACTAGGCATTGAGAATGACTTACGAATGGTACGCGTTGAATATGAGTACGAGATGACTAAGCCGTTGGGCGTCGTGCATCAATATGGATGTGTTGGGGCATAACGCCGACGGAGCTCCCCATATGGATGGTGGATTATGTTTAGACGCGAATATGTTTATGACACGGGAAACCGTTTATGGAACGAGACTATGTTTATGGAAAACGAGATAGATTGGAATGTATGACTTGTATGCTATGGCACGTATTGCATGGTCAATGGACTCGGATGGCCCGTGCACGGGTACGGCTTCCCTCGGACGGTTACGCCGGGGCACCGGGACCGTTCGGCCTAGGAGAGAATTATGTGTGGTATTTATGGTGCACATCATTCGGACGGATTGCGACCGTCCAGTGCTGTGATAAGCTATGATATCCGTAAGTTTGGGATCCTTCGGATATTGGGCTAGCAACCCGTATCGAAGTGATCGTAGGCTTACACATATGAGATGCCAAGTCCATTACGGTGCGAAACACCGTGACCTTCATATAGATAGGGCCGGTGGGCTGAGATGAGAGTTGGGTGCAGGTGCAGGGCCTGCGACCCTTATGCATATATCTAAGTTTATGATCGGTTGGTTGCGTGAATCGTATGTTTGCTTATGCAAAGTTCTAACCAGTGCAGGCTAGGCGAAACGGGACGGAGATGTGCACGAGCACTAAGTTTATGTTCATATTATGCCTAACTGTATCTGCTGCAGGAACACGGTAGTGGACACATTTATGACAATGTGCTATGTTTAGATATTGCCATGAAACTGATCCTAAGGCTAAATAGAAAGATCACCAATTAAGATGCAGGTTTCACTAATTGATTAAGTGTTTGGTTTGGGTGCGAGCGGATCTTGATCAGTGCGAAGTGAGGACGAAAGCACTAATCCCCCACTAGTTTATGTGCAGGTCAGGTTATGATCGGCTCGGGGCGGAGCTTGGCTTGGACGTGCCGAGGCATGGAGTCCTTGGCGTTCAAGAGGAGCTACCGCATAGGCGTTCGGACTTGCGACATGGAGATGTTCGGCCGAAGACTACTTGGTGGCTATAAAGAGGCATAATGTATGGAACAATTAAATCCTTTGTGAGCTAGAGAGATCATGAGCGTTGTAGCCAATTGGCATATATGTTGGGCTATTCAGAGCCTTTGTAACCTTTAGTTCATTATGAATAAAAGAGATTCTTGTTGTATACTCTGTTTTCCTTCCGCTGCTTATGTTATCAAATTGAGATAGTTCTGTGTGAACCTGTTATCTTGCCTTGCACGAGCGCAACTCCAGGCTCGTGCGGCATCACGCCCCAGCGAGGACGATGATTCGGGTGAAATCTAGCGAGGACGAGCAATTTCCCGGGTCGGGGCGTGACATAAGGAACACATGATGACAGAGATATCATTATCTCATATGTTAAGTGTCCGTGTCAGTCCAAAGTCAAGTGTCAACGTCAGCCAGTCTCTGAAAAAGAAAATTTATATCTGTAAGCCTTTTTTTAGGCTTTTAAAGTTCTATCAATTTTCGAAAAATAGAAGATAAGACAAAGAACAAAATGAGTAAAAAATCATAAAAAACAAAAAACGAAAAATCCTATATTTTTTTATAATACTTAGCATTTTCTAGTATTTTTTAAAAATCTGGTATAACTCTGCAAGCCTTAACATGCTTGCATAAGTTAATTTTCTTTGAAGAGAATGGCTGATATTGAACACATGACGACACTTATTTAATAAGGTTTTAAATCGGAGTTGTCCACATGTCTAAAACTTTAGGGATAGTCACGAATTATAAAATGGATACTCATGAATCAGGATATGGATACTCACGCATGAGTAAGAGTTATTATTTTGATGAACATGTGTATCCATCTTTGCATCCATTTAGACAATATGCTCGAATAATGTATCCATCTTTGCAGAATTATCTTTTATAAACTGTGATTTAATAACTGTAGACAGATTTTAGACAGAAAATAAACTGCTTTCTATTTTTTTCTTATATTTTTTTTTTGTAATTTAGCGATGTTTATCGACGTTTTGCGACATTTAGCGACATAAAAAAGACGTCGCTAACGTGTATCGGAACATCGTTACGCTGTATCGGCACTGTCGCTAAACATTGCTACCATGCTGACATGGCAAAGTTTGTCATGTTAGATTTTGGAAGCCATACATCACTAACTATGCCGTGAAATGTCGCTAGACAGCTGACATGGCAAAGCTTGCCACGTCAACATTTTTGTTACAAAATATAGCTCTATTTGTCACTAAATGCGACGTTTAGCATCAAACTTGACGTCGCTGATTAGCAACGTTATGTTGGTCCGTGTTGATAAATCAATGACGAAGTAACGTCACAGACAGACGTCGCTACAACGACGAATAGCGACATTTTTTGTGTCAGCGATCATCGATTACACGACATCACAAATTTGTCGCTAAAAATGTTGCTAAATTTTTTTAGCGACGTTTTTTTTTACATATTAGACGTTTCTCGGCGTAGTTAATATGACTTATTCTGGTAGTGTATAATCAGCGAGGAGCGGTATAACGCTCGTGGTTAGGCGGACGGTATAAAGATCGAACCGCGGGAGAGGTGTGTGCCTGTGTGTGTGAATTGGAGACAGTGAGCCCAAATGGTATGCAACCACACATGCTCCAAACACAAAAGTCATCGTATATAGTAAACGTCCAAGTACAAGTAAACTGAAATGTAAAACTGGATACATGTCCAGTTACAAAATGATATAGTCTAATACATGTCTCAAAAGTCTAAGTAAACCAAAGACATCTAGGCGAGGTTCCCTACAGGAACATCCTCGTAAAGCAGAGCCGGGTCCTCGACAGTAACTCCATAGTATGAGTCGCAGAGTAATTCCTCCTCAGTAAGGACACCTACAACGTTATCCTGTCAGGACGGGAGCAAGTACTAAATCTAGCAAACTAGCATATGAAACATAGAAATGAACATGAGAGGAATAACTGGAAAGCATGGCATCACATAGTCTATCATGGCAAGGATACATATGTCATAGAAACAGATGTATATGTAATGTTTAAAACTGTAGCAGGTACGTGATCGGTCAATAGATGTACAATGTACTGTGGTACATGTAAATAAAATGTACATACGTACAAGTCAACAAGCATAGGTGTACATCCGTACAAAAATGCGGGATAATAGCCTACGGCAAAGTATGCATATAAAATGCGACCTCGCTCGCTACTATAGGGGGGTCATGATCACGTACACTACTATCAGTTTCCCCATAACCCATATATATAACATGTGAGAGATACATAAAGACAGTTCTAAGCATGGTAGTGACTGGAAGTACAACATGTAGAATTTCTAACTTGCTACCCCAAGGATCAGCATTTAACATGGTGGGGTTTACAGTTCATTTATGTGACAATATGTAAAGTTCGTAGAAAGTACTTGCCTCTAGCAAAGCAAAACAAAACAAGCTGCGATAACAGTTCTATGGATGTCCAGTAACTCGTCGCTGTAGAAGTAAAATATAATAACTTAGTTTTACACTAAGCTAAAATACTAGGACACTAATTGGTGCGACACGACTTGTGACTGGGCACCTAGCCAAAATGATGACTTGGCATAGGAGACCAATGTGGGGTGACACACTATGTTAACTAACTTTCTAGGGTCTTTATACTAGTGAGGGATGGGGTTCAATACGACTAAAACTCCAAATAACACAAAAAGCTACAAGTCATAATTAATCAATAAATAAATCAAAAGATTATTGTGTTCTAACAATTTTAGAGATAGGCAAAAAGTCTAGTTTTTCTTAAAGTAAAGTATCAAAGTGATCCTTGTTAATCATAGAAATTAATTATAATTTTTCTGGAATTATTAACTAGTACAAATATTTTATAAAAATCAGTTTTCCTAAGTATACAGAAAGTGAGTTTTTGGTTTCATATGCCAAACTAGTGGCAAAACAGTAAATTAAATACTACAAAAATTATACTAAATTAGCCAACTTAACAAAGTATCTAAAAACTATTTTTCCATAATTTTAGCAATACTTTAAGTATTTTTAGAAAATCCAAAAACAGCATTGTACATAATAATTAATTATCTGCGTATTTTGTCCATGTATATAATTTGAACCAAAGTTCAAATACAGGACCCAAGGCCATGAATCAAGTCCAATATGACTTGCACAGGTCTTGAATGTGTGAAAACACATTTGAGCCCAAATACCCATGCTAGGCTTGGACACCAAATGGTTGCAGTAATTTAAATACAATAAAAATACAATTTGAAAATAGTCAAATAATATTATTATTTTAATAAGGCAAATTTATACAAAAGAATATATACATACCTATGCTAAAAGGATGTATATAGTTATATAAGGAAAAATACTTAATTTATAAAATATATATATATACAAATATATATATATATATATAAGAATACACTTAATAATATAGTGTATATATATATAATATATATATACATAGGAAAATATATATATATAAACATATATATATATATAATTACTAACTAATAAATATATACCTATATATTAAATACTGTTAAAATACAGTATACACACATATATATATATACTAATATATATATATACATATATATAAATATATATATAAAACTGAAAAAAGAAAAGAAAGAGAAAAGAAAAAGGGAAACTGAAAAAGGGGGGCTCGAACTCAGCCCAGCACAGCGCGGGGGGGGGGGGGGTTTAATTCATTCGGGCTGGCCAGTGGGTCGGCCCATGCTTTGTGTTAGAGTTAGGGTTAGGTTTAGATTTATTTCTGATTAGGTTAGTTATACATAAAAAAAATATATAAATTTCGTCCTGTGTCCAGACAGTTCAGGACACATGTATCTACGTGTCTTCGCCTAGCACGACACGTACGAGCTCAGTCTCGTGTGTCCTCGGCTGCGTTCGTGTTCGCCAGGACACGGCGAACACTTTCGACCCAACACGAGACACGCACGACACGTCGCGACACTTGCAACTTACGTGTCCGGCCGTCGTAGGGGGGTTTGAGGGTGCTGACGGGCGGAGGAGACGTCGGCGTCACGGCGCTTGGGTGGCGCTGGGGTTGGCTCAGCGCGGCGAACCTAACGGTGGTGGTTGCGGGCGGTGGTGCTCGACGGTGGGGCTGGGGGGTTAGCCGGAGTTAGGGTTCCGGTTAGGGTTCTTGGGAGATGGGCGGAGCTAGGGCGTCGGTGGTGGTCGGGGGAAGTGGTAGCTAGGCTGAGGGGGAGAGGGGGAGTTTAAATAGGGAAAGAGGGCGGTCGGGTTGGTCGGGGGGCAGCCGGAAATGGCGGAGGGGGCAGCGTCGGTCGGTCGGGGCAGCGTTCGAGTCAGAGGAGAGAGAGAGAGCTGCTCGGGGGGGGGGTGTTTGGCAATTTTGCAATAGGGTCCTCTAGTTTTAGGATAATTACAATTAGGTCCAAACAACAGTAAATACAAATTAGAATTTGCATTCCGCATTAAAAACAATTTGTTTATTACAAACTAGTATTGAAACAATTCTAATTATTACAAAACTATATTAAAACAATTTGAAAATTACAAATTGATATTTTTAATATATAAAACTTATTTAAAATCATTTAGAAATTCTAGAAAAAATTCTTAAAAATCATAATAAATATTTTAAGGCTATAAATGATATTAAAAATTAATTAGCACTAATTAAAAATGAATTTGAAAATCAGGGGCTTACAAGTCTTCCCTCCTTGAAAAATTTCGTCCTCGAAATTTACAAGGATTGAAGACCCGATAATATTCTAACATAGCAAGCAATGCAACAAAAAGACTAAGGCTGCGATCGAAACTAACCTCTAAGGTATCAAGCGGGAACGGGTGGTTCCCCCGCAGCGGTTGGATCGAACAAGTAAGGGAATCTCTCCCTCATGTCCGACTCCCTCTCCCAAGTAGATTCACCTGGGGAGTGACGGCTCCAAGCTACTCGTACTAGGGGTATAACCTTGTTCCTCAGCCTCTTCTCTCTCCTGTCTAATATCTCCACTGGCTGCTCAGAAACTGTAAGGCTCGGTCCGACCTCCAACTCTGAATGGTCTAGCACATGACTGGGTCTGGAACATATCTCCTCAGCTGAGATACGTGAAAGACGTCGTGAACTCCTGCTAGGTTGGGTGGAAGTGCAACCCTGTAAGCTACCTCTCCGATCCTGCCAAGCACCTCGAACGGCCCGATGTATCTGGGGCTCAGCTTCCCTCCTCGTCCGAACCGGATCGTCCCTCGAGTAGGTGATATCTTCACTAGCACCATATTACCGTCTGCGAACTCCATCGGCCTGTGACTACCATCAGCCCAGTGTTTCTGCCTGTCCTGAGCTACTCTGAGCCTGTCTCTGATCATCCCGACTTTCTCTGCTGCATCCGTGATCATCTCTGGCCCAAGCATGACTCTGTCTCCGACATCATCCCAAAAGAGCGGTGTCCGGCATCGTCGTCCATATAGCGCCTCGAAAGGAGACATACCAATACTGGCCTGGTAGCTGTTGTTGTATAAAAACTCTACCAAGTGCAGATGTCTCTCCCATGATCCTCCGAAGTCCAGCACGCAAGTCCTCAGCATATCCTCCAGTGTCTGTATCGTCCTCTCGGACTGCCCATCTGTCTGCGGGTGGTACGACGTACTGAACTTGAGCCTACTGCCCAACTCCTCCTGTAAGCTCCTCCAGTAGTGGGATGTAAATCTGCTGTCTCTGTCTGACACGATGCTCACCGGCACTCCGTATAGGCGAACTATCTGCTGCATGTATAGCTCCGCCAACTTCTCGGTGGAAAGCCCCACCTTGAAGGGTATGAAGTGCGCACACTTCGTCAGCCTGTCTACAATGACCCAGATGGCATCCTTCCCTCCTTCGGAACGAGGAAGCCCTGAAACGAAGTCCATCGTAATATGTTCCCACTTTCACTCAGAAATGGGTAATGGCTGCAACAAACCAGCTGGCCTCTGGCGCTCCGCCTTGACCTGCTGGCAAACTAGACATCTCGAAATGAAGCGTGATACATCCCTCTTCATCCCGTGCCACCAAAGATGTTCCCGCAAGTCACGGTACATCTTGTTAGCACCAGGGTGAATAGAATATCTCGATCGGTGCGCCTCCTGCAAAACTGCCTCTACTAGCTCTCCTTTCGGTACGCACAATCGGCTGCCACGCCTCAAGGATCCATCCTCTGCTATAGTGAAGTCATCCAGCAATCCAGCTAATGCCTGGGGTCGAAGTCTGCGAAGGCTCTCATATGTAGACTGTGTCTCCCGGATCTGCTCCATCAAACCTGACTGAATGTCAAGCGCCATCATCTGTATCACTGATCCTGGCCGAACTAGCTCGATACCGAGCTTCTCCAGATCCTCCCGTAAAAGCCGATCAATCATCAAGTACCATGCCATCGGATGCCTGCTCAGCGCATCCGCCACTACATTTGCCTTCCCGGGGTGATACTGTAAATCGATGTCGAAGTCCTTCATCAACTCCAACCATCGTCTTTGCCTCATGTTCAGCTCTTTCTGCGTGAACACATACTTCAAGCTTTTGTGGTCAGTAAAGATTTCCACACGCTCTCCGTATAAGTAATGTTTCTATAACTTGAGTGCAAAGATCACCGCAGCTAACTCGAGGTCATGGGTAGGATAATTCCTCTCATGAGTCCGCAATTGCCTAGATGCATAAGCAATCACTTTCCCATGCTGCTGTAGGACACATCCTAGCCCCTTCCCAGAAGCATCACTGTATATGGTGAAACCTCCAGAACCTGAAGGTAAAGTCAGAACTGGAGCGGTCGTCAGCCTCCTCTTCAGCTCCTCAAATGATGTCTGGCAGTCCTCAGACCAAATGTACTCTGCGTCCTTCCGCGTCAGCTTCGTCATGGGTTCAGCTATCCTAGCAAAGTCCTGGACGAACTTTCTATAATAGCCTGCTAAACCCAGAAAGCTCCTGATCTCTGAAACTGACGTCGGAGCCTTCCACGTCTCAACTGCAGTAATCTTCCTGGGATCCACCGAGATTCCATCTCCAGTGACCACATGGCCGAGAAACTCCACTCGGTCTAAAAAGAACTCGCACTTCGGCAATTTGGCAAACAACCTCTCCTGCCTCAGAATCCCCAAAACTATCCGCAAGTGCTCTGCATGCTCCTCCGGCGTCTTCGAGTATATCAGGATGTCGTCGATAAACACTACGACGAAATTATCCAGATACTGGTGAAATGTCTTATTCATCAAGTTCATAAAGACAGCTGGCGCATTTGTGAGACCAAATGGCATCACCAGAAACTCGTACTGTCCGTACTTCGTGTTGAACGCCGTCTTCTGGATGTCTGCTGGCCTAACCTTCACCTGGTGGTACCCGGATCTCAAGTCTATCCTGGAAAACACCTTTGCCCCGCTCAATTGGTCGAACAAATCATCTATCCTGGGCAGAGGATATTTGTTCTTGATAGTGATGGCATTCAAGGCCCGGTAATCAATACACAACCGGACTGTACCATCATTCTTAGGCACAAAGAGCACTGGTGCTCCCCATGGAGAAGCACTGGATCGAATGAAACCCTTTTTCAACAGGTCATCAATCTGCTCTTTTATCTCTATGGCCTCCTTGGGATTCACTCTATAGCAAGCCCGGGATACTGGTGATGAACCCGACACTAGATCTATAGTGAACTCCACATCTCTGTCTGGCGGAAGTCCTGGAAGATCCTCTGGGAATACATCCATGAACTCCCTAATGATAGGGTGTGGCGGTGCGGCATCCCCGACTGTAGCACAACAGTTCGGCTCTAGGCTGATCTCCGGCCCTGTCCTCCTGACACTGAATGGTGCTGTGCCTGGGGGACTGAACACAATACTACCCTCATGGCAATCTATAGATGCATGGGCATAGCTAAGCCAGTCCATCCCCAATATGATATCATAACCGGGGAGCGGCATCACAAAGAATCGCCCTCTGAACTCTCTCCCGGCTATAAAAATAGAACATCTATAGATAGATCTAATAGGCACTGGTCCTCCTCCCGTCATCACTCTACTAATCTCCGCAGTAGGTGTAGCTACTAGATGATGTTTATGCATAAACTCTAATGATAGGAAGCTATGAGATGCACCAGAATCAAACAAACATACAGCTAGAAAAGTATGCAAATAAACATGACCTGTGATGACGTCAGCTAAGTAATTCGGCTCTGAAACCTGCTCCGGCTCCGGCTCAATGGCTAGGCTATAGACCTTCCCCTGAGGTCCCTTCTGCTGCTGCAGATGCTGCCCGAACCTCTGCTGCTGAGTCGGGAGCGGTCCTCTAGTCTTCGCTACTGGGCAGTTCCGAAGCTGATGGGTGGCAGACCCACAAACTAAACACTGACCCAACCTCTTCCTGCAAACGGACCTGTCGTGCCCTGGTCTTCCGCAGAAAGAACATATAGCTCCCTTCTGCTGCTGCTGCTGGGGTCCCGGGGCTCGAACTGGCGGGGTCTGATGGTGTGGTGTAGAGGGACGGTAAGTCTGCTGGGGTGGCGTCGGTGCTTTCTGCTGGAAAGCCTGACGCTTGGACGGACCCTCATGATGTACAGAAGCCGGCCTCTTGCATGACAGAAGACGCTCCTCAATACTCCGGGCCAACTCTAGGCTCTGGTAGTAGTCAGTCGTACCGTTTGCCACTATAAGAATGCCAATGTCTGGAACTAGACCATGGCAAAACCTACGGGTCATCTCCTCTGGATCAGCAACCAGACTAGGAGCAAAACGGCTCAAGCGACTGAACTCTCCCGCATAGTCGTCAACAGAACGGTTCCCCTGCTGGATGTTCTGGAATCGTAGCCCTATGGCTACTCTAGCAGTGGTCGAGAAGAACTTCTTCTTGAACTGGGTCTTGAACTGGTCCCAGGTGGCTCTACCTCTCGCGAACAATGGCTCATTTCTGAACCAGACTCCGGCTAAGTCTATTAGCAGAAATCCTGCTGCCTCGACCTGAAGGTCATCCGGCATCCTAACTCCCAGAAGCTTCCTCTCTACAGAATCTAGCCAGTCATCAGCTACTACTATGCCCTCAGTCCCTGAGAACTCCTTGGGATTCAGACCCATGAAGTCCTTGACTGTCCCCGCTCTCTGCCGTGGCTCTACATGTGGTGGGGCTACGGGACGTCCCTCAGAACGCTCCATGCTCTGGCGGAGTAGGGTAGTCTGCTCCTGATGGGTTGTTAGGAACCCCTGGATCAGTGTGAGCAGCTGGGTCCCGTCGAGAGTGACGGAAGCCTGGGTGGGTATAGTGATAGGGGGTGGTGGAAGTATCGGGTCCTGCTGGGACTGGGATGTGAAAGGTGGTATCTGGGTCTGTGGATCTGTGGAGTGGAGGAATGTGGTAGGTGGAGGTGTATCAGTCAACTGGTCAGCTGACTGGATATGGAGGGCTCCATTCTCGGGGGTAACATGCTGGGACGAACGAGTAAGCACCATCTAAATTACACAAAAAGACTTATAAGGACTTGTTTAAAGTAAGCAATCATATGCAAGAAAATCTAATTATAATAGCAATCATGTGATGTGTTTCCTATGTTGCAATCCTAGCATTCCTCTAGGTGTTCTAAGCGTCTTTCCTAATGTTGTCTAATTACCTTAAGTTCCTAATTGCAGGCATGCTTGGTACAATAACGTAACCAAACAGTTTAGTCGGGACCTGCGTGGGCCACCACTAAAAATATGTCACGACCCGCTACCCAAATTGTTGGGCCAGGCCGAGGCATGCCCAGCCTACGCTGAGATAAAACGTAGTAAGCTGTTCTAAAGACAACAGGATAAGACTAAATGTGCTGACAGTTCTACAAGTGAAGAAGAATCATAAATGCTCCAAACACAAAAGTCATCGTATATAGTAAACGTCCAAGTACAAGTAAACTGAAATGTAAAACTGGATACATGTCCAGTTACGAAATGATATAGTCTAATACATGTCTCAAAAGTCTAAGTAAACCAAAGACATCTAGGCGAGGTTCCCTGCGGGAACATCCTCGTAAAGCAGAGCCGGGTCCTCGGCAGTAACTCCATAGTATGAGTCGCAGAGTAATTCCTCCTCAGTAAGGACACCTACAACGTTATCCTGTCAGGACGGGAGCAAGTACTAAATCTAGCAAACTAGCATATGAAACATAGAAATGAACATGAGAGGAATAACTGGAAAGCATGGCATCACATAGTCTATCATGGCAAGGATACATATGTCATAGAAACAGATGTATATGTAATGTTTAAAACTGTAGCAGGTACGTGATCGGTCAATAGATGTATAATGTACTGTGGTACATGTAAATAAAATGTACATACGTACAAGTCAACAAGCATAGGTGTACATCCGCACAAAAATGCGGGATAATGGCCTACGGCAAAGTATGCATATAAAATGCGACCTCGCTCGCTACTATAGGGGGGTCATGATCACGTACACTACTATCAGTTTCCCCATAACCCATATATATAACATGTGAGAGATACATAAAGACAGTTCTAAGCATGGTAGTGACTGGAAGTACAACATGTAGAATTTCTAACTTGCTACCCCAAGGATCAGCATTTAACATGGTGGGGTTTACAGTTCATTTATGTGACAATATGTAAAGTTCGTAGAAAGTACTTGCCTCTAGCAAAGCAAAACAAAACAAGCTACGATAACAGTGCTATGGATGTCCAGTAACTCGTCGCTGTAGAAGTAAAATATAATAACTTAGTTTTACACTAAGCTAAAATACTAGGACACTAATTGGTGCGACACGACTTGTGACTGGGCACCTAGCCAAAATGATGACTTGGCATAGGAGACCAATGTGGGGTAACACACTATGTTAACTAACTTTCTAGGGTCTTTATACTAGTGAGGGATGGGGTTCAATACGACTAAAACTCCAAATAACACAAAAAGCTACAAGTCGTAATTAATCAATAAATAAATCAAAAGATCATTGTGTTCTAACAATTTTAGAGATAGGCAAAAAGTCTAGTTTTTCTTAAAGTAAAGTATCAAAGTGATCCTTGTTAATCATAGAAATTAATTATAATTTTTCTGGAATTTATTAACTAGTACAAATATTTTATAAAAATCAGTTTTCCTAAGTATACAGAAAGTGAATTTTTGGTTTCATATGCCAAACTAGTGGCAAAACAGTAAATTAAATACTACAAAAATTATACTAAATTAGCCAACTTAACAAAGTATCTAAAAACTATTTTTCCATAATTTTAGCAATACTTTAAGTATTTTTAGAAAATCCAAAAACAGCATTGTACATAATAATTAATTATCTGCGTATTTTGTCCATGTATATAATTTGAACCAAAGTTCAAATACAGGACCCAAGGCCATGAATCAAGTCCAATATGACTTGCACAGGTCTTGAATGTATGAAAACACATTTGAGCCCAAATACCCATGCTAGGCTTGGACACCAAATGGTTGCAGTAATTTAAATACAATAAAAATACAATTTGAAAATAGTCAAAATAATATTATTATTTTAATAAGGCAAATTTATACAAAAGAATATATACATACCTATGCTAAAAGGATGTATATAGTTATATAAGGAAAAATACTTAATTTATAAAATATATATATATATACAAATATATATATATATATATATATATATATATATATATATATATATATATATATATATATAAGAATACACTTAATAATATAGTGTATATATATATATATAATATATATATACATAGGAAAATATATATATATAAACATATATATATATAAAATTACTAACTAATAAATATATACCTATATATTAAATACTGTTAAAATACAGTATACACACACATATATATATATATATATACTAATATATATATATACATATATATAAATATATATATAAAACTGAAAAAAGAAAAAGAAAGAGAAAAGAAAAAGGGAAACTGAAAAAGGGGGGCTCGAACTCAGCCCAGCACAACGCGGGGGGGGGGGGGGGGGGGGGGGGGGGGGGGGGGGGGTTTAATTCGTTCGGGCTGGCCAGTGGGTCGGCCCATGCTTTGTGTTAGAGTTAGGGTTAGGTTTAGATTTATTTCTGATTAGGTTAGTTATACATAAAAAAAATATAAATTTCGTCCTGTGTCCAGACAGTTCAGGACACATGTATCTACGTGTCTTCGCCTAGCACGACACGTACGAGCTCAGTCTCGTGTGTCCTCGGCTGCGTTCGTGTTCGCCAGGACACGGCGAACACTTTCGACCCAACACGAGACACGCACGACACGTCGCGACACTTGCAACTTACGTGTCCGGCCGTCGTAGGGGGGTTTGAGGGTGCTGACGGGCGGAGGAGACGTCGGCGTCACGGCGCTTGGGTGGCGCTGGGGTTGGCTCAGCGCGGCGAACCTAACGGTGGTGGTTGCGGGCGGTGGTGCTCGGCGGTGGGGCTGGACTGGGGGTTAGCCGGAGTTAGGGTTCCGGTTAGGGTTCTTGGGAGATGGGCGGAGCTAGGGCGTCGGTGGTGGTCGGGGGAAGTGGTAGCTAGGCTGAGGGGGAGAGGGGGAGTTTAAATAGGGAAAGAGGGCGGTCGGGTTGGTCGGGGGGCAGCCGGAAATGGCGGAGGGGGCAGCGTCGGTCGATCGGGGCAGCGTTCGAGTCAGAGGAGAGAGAGAGCTTCTCGTGGGGGGGGGGGGGGGGGGGTGTTTGGCAATTTTGCAATAGGGTCCTCTAGTTTTAGGATAATTACAATTAGGTCCAAACAACAGTAAATGCAAATTAGAATTTGCATTCCGCATTAAAAACAATTTGTTTATTACAAACTAATATTGAAACAATTCTAATTATTACAAAACTATATTAAAACAATTTTGAAAATTACAAATTGATATTTTTAATATATAAAACTTATTTAAAATCATTTAAAAATTCTAGAAAAAATTCCTAAAAATCATAATAAATATTTTAAGGCTATAAATGACATTAAAAATTAATTAGCACTAATTAAAAATGAATTTGAAAATCAGGGGCTTACACACAGTCCCTGCGTTATGTCGGACATCGCAGGAAAAAAAAATAGCACCCATATATCATAATTAAAAGTAAAACAATAAATAAGAAAATTGTCTAAGAAGATTATGAAATGTTTACAAACAGTAAGAAAGGATAAAAAGAATATGCCATAAATAAAACAATATAATGTAGTAGAGAAGAAATAATAAAATTCCAACTAATAACTTCGTGAATGTTGACTGCAGTTAACAAAAAGAAAAAAAAAAGATAATAAGTGATATTGATGGAAATTAATCAACAAAATATGTAATAAATATGTTTTTTTTTTTTTCAATTATTATGTTTGAATCACTAGTCCCATTATGTGATTGAAATAACTCAAAAAAAAAATCAGTTATTAAAAAAAGAAGTAATATATATTAAAAAAATAAAACACAGGTCCACGAGAACCATAATTGAAAAATCAAAACTAACCCAAACCATGTGCGGGATTTTTATTATTAATTTAAATTTTGGGTATAGTTCAAACCAAAATTAGTACACACTCCCAAGGTATGAGAGCATATGTGCTGTCCTCAAAACCTAATAAGAAACATGTTCCTCTCCTATAAAAGTAATAAGAAAAAAATATATCCCCATTCCTATAAAGGTGTCGGCCTCGCTGATTATTTAAAAAAAAAGGCATCCATAATAAATATAACCCAAATTTTTATAGGAAAAAAAAGACATGTTTAGTACAGTAACAAATCGGCTCCCCCATTTGAATGCTTCACATATCTACATTCTACACAGAAAAATATCATTCTTCCAATAGTTTTATTCTCCGTTGATGCACTTCAGAACCGACATTTCTCAAACGGAACCATCGACTTCGCATGTACGCGAACGGCAACCAAGAGTCCGCTGGTGAGGTTGTTCGAGCTTTTCTTTGAAGGAAGAAGGGGGGGGTGCGTTCAGAAATTGGGAACGTTGATTTTTAGTCCCACATCGAAAACGAGACCGGTAGTGAAAAGAACGTGTGCCTATATAGAGTAGTGGGCTGCTGATCGTAAAACTTAATCAGCTGCGTGGTGAGCACAAAGCGAACTATTCTTTCGCCTTTTACTAAAGAATACCGTGTGTCCGCCACACTGAGCAGCATACGCCTGTTTTTGAGGGCTTTCTTTTCTTTCGAAAAGAAACCCATCAAATCAAATGTTAAATATTTTCATTAATAATCTTATGTATCTCAAAATTTATGAAATGTCCAAAAAATGAAAGAGTTTTATGAAAAACTTACCGCACAATAACATTTTACCGCGTGTTCAGAATTAGCAAAAAATATATAAAGATGGGTCATAAAAAATATATAAAGAGGGTTCCGAATGACCTAATATAAAGAGGGTTCCGAATGACCTTCGTTTTGATACTTCATCTTCTTCCATACGCTGCTCACTTTCGAATCTAGTTCATCTTCTTCTATACGCTGCTCACTTTCGAATCTAGGTTTCGGCAAAAGTGCTAAAACGGAGGCCCAAACATCATTTTTTTCTGCGATTCTAAAATTTCGGAAGGTCGTCTAACACAGAAGCTGTTAATCTCAGGCACCTCGAAGATACGCTCATTTTGGGACAAACCGGACCTCGTTTCGACCTCCCAGTCAAAAGTTATGGTCCTTCAAAGTTTCAACTGACCATAAAATGCAGGAGAATTGCCATTCTCCGTGTTATAACACGAAAAATGTTAATTTCGCATGAGGGTGGCTATTCTCCGTGTTAGTAAGACGGAGAGAATGTCATTCTCCGTCTTAATTTACACGGAGAATAGTCATTCTCTGTGTTAGTAACACGGAGAATGACATTCTCGTGTTAAATAAACGGAGAATGACATTCTCCGTGTTAATTTCACGGAGAATGGTCATTCCCAGTGTTAAAACGTAGGAGAATGACCATTCTCCGTGTAATTTAGTACGGAGAATGGTCATTCTCCGTTTAGAAACGGAGAATGACCATTCTCCGTGCTAAATAACACGGAGAATGGTCATTCAAATGTTATTAAACACAGGAGAATGGTCATTCTCCGTGTTAAAAACACGAAGAATGCCATTCTCCTTCTTAAAAATGCAGGAAAATGACTTCTTCGTGTGATATCGACGGAGAACAGTTGACAGAAACCTATTTTTTATTTTTTTTATTTTGTGGAAAGAAATTTGACATGAATAAAGATTCAAGAGTTTTCGTTTTTCTTTCAAAACGATGCTAACTCTTATGGAAAAGAAGAAGAAGATCTTCTCTTCATAATTGACGTAATTGTCGAAGAAGAAGAAGAAGATGAGCGATGATCGGAGTTCGACTGAAAAAAAAAAAGCATGGTGAACTACAACGATCTTTGCGATCTCTGCTGAAGATGAGAGCAATGGAATTCAGATCTCTCGTGAAGAAGAAGAAGAAGACGAGAATCGCCATCCAGATCTGAGTTTGTGCGGAGGGGTAGTTATGGTATTAATTTTGTAAATACAGAGCATCTAAAGGAAATCTTGGAATACTTAACGTGGAAATATATAATTCTGGGCATTTCATAAAACCCATCATGCGGATGGATTTTTTCATAAAAACCAACTCCGAAATTAGATTTCTCAGCAATTTCTAGTTGAATTAATGTTCTTAATCAATTCTTTATCAGTACATATTCCGTCTGTTTTTTTTTTTCTTCTTTTGAATGTTAATTAAATTAATAATACATGGTTCACAGATTTAAGAAACCAAGAAAGAAAAGTTGTTTCTTTTCTTTGTTTGGTAGCCACAAACTTGGAAATCAATTTTCTGACAAGGGAGAAAATTGGTGGAAATATGGTTCCACTCAAGACCCATGGGATTGATTTTCCCTTTTTTCTTTCCCAACATTTATTACAAAAGTTATGACAAAAGTAACCATGTGTTATTGCTTATTTTACCATTAATGTTATTTTTTATAATATTATTTTTATTTTAAAAGGTAAGAATATTATTGAATATTGTTATATTTTGCTTTCCTTTCTTAGGTAATTTTCTTGTTTTACCAAACAACGGAAAGAAAATGTGACATGAATTCTACTTTTCTATTTCCATGTAAAATACAAGGGAATTCATTTCCTTTCCGTGAACCAAATGAGGCCTTAGTGGTTTGAGGTTAATTACATATTCAGACAACTATGGTTTAATAACAGAAGTTCGTGGAACCTTTTTTTTTCCAAATATATTATACCATATATATACTAATTAAAATTAATACGGACGGTCAGGTAATTACGTGAGTTGTCCTTTGATTTTTTTTCTAAATAGTCTTACATGAAAATATATAATAATATGATAATAATACTAATATAATAATATATTTAGAATAATTAAGTCGGTTATCTTTTAGTCATCCTAAACAGTCTTATTAAAGATTTTAATAATTACATCGGTTGTCTTAATCTTCCAAATAATAATTTATAAAATACATGCACATGCATATATACTAGTATTAATTAAAGAAACACAGTGTCCTAAAAGAGTGAGACATTTTACATCAAGTCCTCGAGGTGTTAATTGGGAAGGACGGTTCGAAATCTAGGCCCGAGTCTATTTCCATCAAGTTTGGGTTGGGCCAGTCCGAACTCGGTCAATGGGTCGACCCGGACGGATCTGGAAACCGGTTAACACCCCCTCTCCCCCTCTCCCGACCCAC
The DNA here is from genome assembly GCA_029216955.1 of Iris pallida. Classification (NCBI taxonomy): domain Eukaryota; kingdom Viridiplantae; phylum Streptophyta; class Magnoliopsida; order Asparagales; family Iridaceae; genus Iris; species Iris pallida. The sequence continues at coordinate 14,343,234 of JANAVB010029617.1, forward strand.
CTATATTAAAATATTTGGGAGGTTTTTTTTACCAAAATATCCTTAGTATATCTGTTATGAAAATACTTTGGGTGGGGTATTTTTTTTAAAAATCTCTTCCAACAACCATATTAATATAAAGGGATATTAATATAAAGGGATTGTATAAAATATCCCCAAATTATATTCGCATTTATCGTTAATACAGGATATATTTGTCATTTTCAACAAAATGACAAATATTCCTATAACAACTATATTCTAATTGTATTATTGGTGGTCATTTTATACCTGAATTTTTTTATAAATAGAACAATTCATTCATATTTACCACAATAACTTTTTTTTTTTTCACTTCTAATACTTACACGCAATCAAGTGATGTTGCAACTTTCTGAAAATTTGACATGTAAAAAAATTCATAAGGGTTCAAAGGATTTGAAGGTCTCAACTTAGGCCTCATTTGGTTCGCGGAATCATCAAGTTGGGAAAGAAAAGTGATTATTTTTCTATGTTTGGATGTCAAAGGAATTGAGATGAAAAGAAAAGTGATTCCCAATGGAAAAAAAATTAAGGAGAAAAGTGATTCCCAATGGAAGAAAAATTAAGCGAAAAAGTGATTTCATCCATCCAAGAAAGGAATCATTTTTTCACATTGAAGTATTCACTTTCATTTCCAAATTTTTTGGCATTTCCAAACATCGAAGAAAAATTAATAAAAATTATAATTTTCCAAAGGAAAAAAAAATGCCAATAAATTAATAAAAAATTTTGAGTCGCACTCCACTTTTTTTAATCCAAATTTAAGGCGCACCACATACAATTGTCATAATGTAAGGTACTCCCAACTTTTGACGGAAACCGTCATTTACAAACGGTCAACATATTTGACCAATTTTTTTGACCGAAATACCCCTTCTTCTTCTTCTTCCTCACGTGTCTTCCGCTGCCCCCATCCCCATTGTGCGACCATGTTGTCATCCTCCTCGCCGCACGTGCCCGCCCTACCGCACGCCGGCATCACCATCACCACCTTCTTCACCAACACCACCACCACCACCTTCACCAGCCCCCTCCCCGCGCCGCGCACCCGCTCCAGCACGGCGCCGCCCACCCCCTCCCCCGCAACCCCCCGCTCACCCCTTCCCCGCTGCTCCCCTCCGCTCATGCACTCCCCAACTCTCCCCCATGCTCCCCCGCCCGCCCCCACGTCGGCCGCGCCCCCAGCCGGCAGCCCCCCTCCGCCCCCAAACGGCAGCCCCCCACTCCGCCTCCTGCCCCCAACCGGCAGCCCCCTCCCCTCTGCGCCCTGCGCGCGCCAGACGACAGCCCCCTCTCCGCCCCCTGCCCTCAGTCGACAGCCCCGCGCCCCGCTGTCCTGTCCTCCGTCGGCGCAGTGTCTATGTGTGTGGGGGTGGGGGGGGAAAGAGTATGTGTGTGAGGAGGGGAGAGAGAGTGTGTGTGGAGGGATATTTTTGTTAAAAAAAATAGAATAATACAGTTGACTGTTAATTTTGGACGATTTTTGCCAAAGTAAAGAAATGTCTTATATTATAATAATTATGTGGGATGTATTTTGAATTTGGATAAAAAAAAAAATAGAATGCTACTCAAAAATTTTCTAAATTAATTTTCTTTTCCTTCCATTCCGCAAATCAAACGAGGCCTTAATCAACCACTCCAAATCCTGAGTAGGATCTCAAGTCAAAGCAGACAAGCTAGCCACAGTTATCTTGGGGAAGATTGAAACCGGTAGCCAACATAGACTTAAATATTCCAAGAAAAGACCCCCTCATCTAAAGAGTTCAAGAAACTACCCTTCCTTAAATAACAATGCTCTTCTAACTGATAGAGCACAAAGAGTGCATAACTGAACACTTATTATTACTCCTCAGCACAGTCATTGAAGCTTCAAGTCTACCAAAACTTAAACTACTCTACTCGCTTCAGAGATCCCATATAGGAATGGGCAAGCTCAGCCCCAACTGATCATGCACATCGTCCATCTCCAGCTCCCCGCCACCCGCATGATCCGCCGCGGCCGCGCATTCCTCGTGAACGCGCATCTCCGCCAGCGTGTCCCAATTGAAGCTGTCGCCGTGGTCGAAGCCGACCGCTAGCTCCTCCCCCGCTCCCCTCTTCCCCTGCTCGTTAGACGATTCGGGCAACATTGTCAATCCCGCCGCTCCACCTCCGTCGGCCGCCTCGCCGCCGCCGCCGCCTCTGTCGTCCTTCAGCACTCCCAACTGCTGAAGGAACTCCTTCAGATCAATCTGAGGCTTCTCGGGACCACCCGCGGCGGACGAAGAAGTAGATGGTGACGAAGAAGAAGGCGGCGGAGGCGGAGGCGGCGGCGGCGGTTGGGGTGGTTTGGAGTTCTTGAGTTCTTGAAGCCTTTGGTGGATGACATGAACGTTGTGCTGCGCGCTGAGGTTGAGTATGGAGTAGCTGCCGCGAGGAGAGAACCACTTGAACCTGTGTCCGCCGGGCTTGCCGCCGCCCCCCGGGAGCGCGGGCGCCTGCGAGGGAACAATGTGCGGGAGGTTGAGGTACGCGTCGGGCCCGTAGAGCCTCCTGGCGGCGTCGTCGTAGGCCAGGGCGGCCTCCTCGGCGGTGGCGAAGGAGCCGAGCCAGAGGCGCGTCCTCTTCTTGGGCTCGCGTATCTCGGCCACCCACTTGCCCCAGGTGCGCTGGCGGACGCCGCGGTACTCGCACGACGCGTTCTGCGGGCCGCCCTTGCCGCGGGTCGGGCCCTTCTTCCACGGCCTCATCGGCGGCAGCGACTTCCTCGCGTTCTCCATAGCTTGAGAGCTGCGGGAGCAGAGTAGAGCAGAGCGGAGTGGAGTGGAGTGGAGTGGGAATGGCGCGGGATATGTAGTGTGAGCACTTGTGTTTTGATTTAAATGTTGTCACGGTTGGAGTTTTTTTTGGGTTCATTTTGAAGGCATGTGACCGTTGGGAGTATCCAAAGATGTGGAAATATTTTCCTTTTTTCGATATTTTGTTACAATATTTGGCTCCCAAAAAAATTTAGATGATACCATCTCCTATTATATGGTATATGATATGGCTGATGACATGACAGTTGACATGACAAAATTAAACATTAAAATTAATATTAAAATTAAAATTAAAATTAATATCAAATCAACATGAACATTAATATTAAAATTAACATTAATATTAATATTAACTTTAACATTAACATTAAAATTAATATTAACATTAAATTAAAATTAACATTAACATTAACAATAATATTAATATTAATATTAAAATTAAAATTAAAATTAATATCAAATTAACATTAATTTTAACATTACAATTAACATTAAATTAAAATTAGCATTAGCATTAACATTAACAATAAAAAAAATGGTAATTAATTTTTTGGATTAAAACATGACATGTCAGCTGCCATGTCGGTTGCCACGTTAGTTGCCACATAATAGGAGATGACATCACCTAAAAAATTTGGGAGCCAAATAGCATAATTGATTTTGTTAAGATGAAGAATATGAATGAAACAAATTAAGAACAGGTGAAACAATAATTCTTTTCATGTAGTTTGAAGCTTGAAGAACTAATATATCTAGCAGGTCAATAGTATGATAATATATAAAAGGAAAATAGCCCACAAAGCATTCTGGTACATATGGAAATTAAAACTAATCCATGCCCAATAATACATTTGTCGATCACCCATTGACATTAGAAGGACATTCCTCCAATGCCATGAGACTGTTTACCAAAGATCTTAATGGAATCAAAATAGGGCTAATAGCGTTTAGATTATGTACTTTATGTCAGCTTAGAATTTAAGTTCTGACATGTACAATTGAAAAAGTTTAGAGTCTGAATTTTTATTTTTGGTTTTCTTTTTTTACATTATACCCTTAACATGAGTAAAAGGGTGACAACCAACACATGTTGAAATTGAGGATGTAAGGGAAAAAAATGAAACCAGAAATAAAATATAGGGACCAAACTTTTCAATTAGACGACTTAAAATCTAAACTGATATTAAATTCAGGATCTAAACACTAATTAGTCCATCAAAAATATATGTAGTCTTATCTTATGTATTACCCAGCGGCGGAGCTTCTCACAGACTGAGGGTAAAAATAAGTAATTCTTAATCAATATCAATAGCTGGCCCCACTAAAGCACCCACCAAGATTTGCTATTCTTACCTATGGAATGATTGACTATTCATGAACGATTTGTAAGTTTATTACTACTTTTTTTTTCTTTAGATTTGTTTAATTAGTTGAATGTGACATTATTTAACATGTTATATTTAAGTTTATTACTACTTTAAAAAATTATTTACTTAGTTATTTGATTAAGTTTTATATACACTAGTAAATGTACGTGCTTTGCACGTATAGTAAGAATAATATTCAATTATAGTCAAATATCTCTTCTAACTCATATGATTTAAGTGTGAGTTATTTTTCTTGTTTGATTGAGTTCGATTCTCCATGTTGACAGATTTAAGCTTTTTTACACAATTTATTTATTTTTTTAAATAAAATGAACCATGATATACATACGGCTTAGACGGCTCAAAAATGAACCGTTTTGGAGCCTCATTATATAGTAGAAGATATACATACACACGTTACACTTTGTCCCTCAAAAAGTATAACCCAAACCGCCACTGGTATTACCCCGTTTCTTGAACATGTATCCTTGAGGCAACAAGCAATCCCCTTCTCCCAGTCGATCATCAACATTACACGTGGGAAAGGAAAACCAAATTCTTTGATCTCTTTCTTAGATTCTAATACTAGTGGTTACTAAAGGGTACCATCTAGTGGTTACTAAAGGGTACCACCATCCATGCTAAACTAGGAACCATAGTCATCAAATCAAGGTGCACGAGTCGAAAGTAACAGCTGCAGAATTCGTTACATGTTGAGCAATTGTCCAAATGGTCATGTAGCTAACATAGTTGCAGCTTGCAACTTCATTTGCAAGTTGCAATGATCACAACTCTCTCTCTCTCTCTAACTACCCTTCATTCCCACTAAAACAGTCCCACGTGAGAATGGCATTTGACTAGGCTTTTAAGAAGCCCACCTCACAAACATTTTGGCTTTCACATGGTGGCAACAGTTCACATGTTCTCTACACATTGTGACCTGATTCTCGAGAACCTCCCTGCTCTCTATCACCAAATTCTCATGCTCGTCTCTCTCTTTCTCTCTCTCTCTCTCTCTCTCTCTTTCTCTCTCTCTCCTATGCAGTCATTATTTGTTCATTGACTTCTACTTGCTAGTTGACCTTTCAACTTTCATAGAGCAAACTTCTTTATAGAAACTATGACAAGTGGACGAATTCTCGAATTTATGATCAACCGAACATTGCATCTCAATGCTACAATATCACTGGTTAAGAATATAATTCTATATATAGAACTACATACAAATGTAGACTCCCTATTCACTTCCATTAAAAAAAAAAAGGTATTTAGTATTAAGATCTCACATAATAGTACATATTAGGGATTGGGTCTCGAAATTGTCCAACGTTAGGATTTAGATCTCGAAATCACTGTTCACGTAGGCTAATGAACAATAATTTTGAAAACATTGGACAATTTCGAGACCCAAATACTAATATACACTATTATGTGAAAATCAAGCTCCATGAAAACTTCAGAAGCAGACGGTTCCTACTTGGAGCAGCATCAGAACTCAGAAGCAATGTTGTAAACCAGTAGGGAATCGCAACCAAAGCAACTCACTTCAACATCCATACAGCTTATCAGAGTTAGCAAAATTCATTTTAATCAACAATCTCAATGAAAAGAGAAACGAGTAATAACAACAAATTGGCATCTAATGCATGAAGATGCCGGCATCAACGACATTTCATGTTTCATTTTTTTTCTTTTCTTTTTTCCTTCAAGTGTGATGGGACGGGGATCATGTTCTCAGTACCACCTAATTGGTATCATTAGGAGACTAATACAGTTTGAAAGAGCACACATAAGAGTATTACTACTGCAGTAAAATCACACTAGTATAAAACAAATAATCCATGCCACATCAAACTACACATATTTTAGCTACGGCGCTGGACTATCTCATTCTCAATCAAGTACTCGACGAATTCATCTATCAAATAGGGCCATGCTCCTTCAGCATCGTAGTTGGATAACTGTGGGTCAATTGTCTGGTAAGAAAAGAACAAAAGGTAACACGATTTTGATTTTGTTAAAGCTCAAATGCTTAGTAAACAAGTTTCAAAAACTATTAACTTCTAGACTGTTACTGTCACTTAAAACTAATAGGCCACTAGTACTAGCAACATAAAATCTTGCACTTCAAAGAAGCCACCAAATCTATTCAGAAGGGGGGGGGGGGGGGGGGGGGGGGGGGGGGGGGGGGTGCTGAGCTGGCGGGGAGGAGAGGTGGGGGGGGGGGGGGGGGGGGGGGGGTGCTCGCCGGAGTAACGAGGGGGCTGAGGGGGGCGGGGAGGGGGGAGGAGGAGGGGGGGGGGGGGGGGGGTGCTCGCCGGAGTAATGAGAGGGGCTGAGGGGGGGGGGGGGGGGGGCTGCCCGGGGCGGGGAGGGGGGTGCTCGCCGGAGTAAGGAGGGGGGCTGAGGGGACGGGGAGGAGGAGGGGGGGGGGGTGGCTGGCCGGAGGGAGAAGGGAGGAGGGAGGAGGGAGGAGGGGGGGCGGCTGGCCGGAGGGAGAAGGGAGGAGGGAGGAGGGGAGAGGTTAGGGGAGGGGGGGTAGTTTAGGTTTTTTTTTTTTTAATAAAAAAATGTTACTTAACGGTCAAAACTAACGGTCAACAGACGGTAGGGGGCTGGCCGAGCAAGTCATAGATTGCGGGGGTCTTTATTTGCTAAATTTGACTAAAATGTCTTTCTACTCAAAATGTGCACATTTAACGAGAATTTTTTTGCAATTTACCCTTTCAAGTAATTAAACGTCAATCCTTACCTTAGTAAACTCCAATAGCTGAGACCAAGTGTCCCTTGAGATTGCTTTATTATGCCTTGCCTGACCAAAAGTAAAAGAAGTTATCATACTCGGCACAACAATTGAATGGAATCAAGTACCCCTGGAAAGACGAGGTAAAAAGAACAGAGAAGAGGGAAATAATACATAATAAACGTGAGTAACATCTACCACATTTTATATTTTCAGAATCTCAGAAGAAACTTGGAAGCACAAAAGTGAACCTCATGTAAATTTAATTTTGCTCAATCATATGGTTAATTTGTTTAGTAAGTATAAAAAAATAGCGGAGTTAATACCTGTAAGAACTGACACCAATGGTCAATCAAAGGCCATTGCTTTTCAGCAAAAAGTAACTGCCACATGCCAATAGCTGTTTCCAATGCCAGAGATTTTTGGCCCTGCAATTTTCAAACCAGAAAAGATACCAGTATAAATTGAGATAATATGGAGAGGTAATGTGCAAATGAAGACTTCACTAAACCAGATTTACATCCAATATTATGCCTTTGCACTAACATACAAATTGATTGTTAAATCATCCCCATCCAAGCTTCTCCATCAATATAAGGTAGCTTATAGAGCATAAAAAAGCTCCATACAAGAATTCAAAAAGCTTTCGTGATGGGCTTTCGACCTGATGTAAACGCTCTATGTTGGCACCGAAGACCAACCAAGGTAACTATCAAAAATTCCATGCCACAAAACCTAGTCATTTAGTGGGCGAGTATGTAGGTCTATGCTCCGGCAGTAGCTCATGCGACCAAGAGCACCCTCCAAATCCCCCCCCCCCCCCCCCCCCCCCCCCCCATATTATAAAGAGGCTAGACAAAGAGGTATAGGATACAATTTGATATAGAAAAATTGTATACATCTCTAGGACACATTAAGCCAAAGAGTGAAAAGGTATGCTATTCCCAAACAAATAGATTGTTAAATGTGAAGCAGAAATAAAACAGCCGAAACAGTACCAGAAGAGTACAAAATGTGAAACATCAAAATTAAGATAAAACAATATATAGAATATCTTCAGCATCAAGTCGTTTCAAATATGATACCAACTGCATCTTGGGTTTAGTGACAGAAGCCTGTAATCAAAGCCTCGGAATAGTTGATAACTATGATAAGATTGTGTTGCAAAAGGGTCAGCAATCGGCTATACCTCAAAGATGTTCTATCCCCTAAAAGATTACCTCACTTTACTAGTAATGAGCAGTAATAATCCATTGGCGGGAAATATGACCAATAGAGAGATTGGATGTATGGGATCCAATTCAACTATTGATGAATTTGGATTCCCTGCAGCCAATATCTCGTGTTGTCCAGTGCATACCATGCTAATAGGTGGAGGGGGGATGCACGAATATTGACAATTTCTCGTGGTCAATATTTACTGGAGCCTTCTCTTTTTGTATGGGTTTCCCCATCCCTATTTGTATGGGTTGCCCCAGGCAACGCAAGATATTGGGTGCATTTACGCAGGTGCATCTAAGATTGATCTGCACATTGGTCATAACCCCTACTCCTAACAGGAAACCCTAATTTCAGCAAGACACCCGACAAAGCCCAAAAATCTCATGTTAGTCAATTTTGACCTCCAATTAACTAGTGTATCTCATACCACAGTTTGGTGCATTTCCCTTGTCACTGCAGGTAGAGCCTAGAAAGCAGCCGACCTGGAAGTCATCACTGCTTGATCTTTATGGTCTCAATAAAAAACTTGCTAGAAACTCTGCAAACCTGTAGTCAAACGGAGGATCTCAATGAGATGAATCCAACGAATCATGTCAGTTGGTGATTGCTATCAAAACTTATCGAGATCATAAAGAAGTTCAGCACGCAGAGGAGCTCCAGAACATTTGTGTGTGCCCTACACAAGGGAGCCAGACAGGCCTCAAACAATATATTTCACTAGCTAGGCTTCCACCTAGCTATGATCTCCAGCATTGCGCACCCTAGAAACCTTAATTCTGGCCCCTTTTTGAGTCTTTCAACCAAAATGCATCCATAACCAAGTCCCCCTTGAACATCTACATGGGCAGACCTCTAGTGACCGACATCCGGTGGTCACCCAAGCGGTAACCTACTATTGTTTATTTGCCAGACCGACTTTTCCAATGCATTTCTATTATAAATCGTCCCAAAAAATTCCTCCTCCAGTAAAATATAGAGGTCTACACCTCTCCCTTCAAATACTTGATTCATAAAACACACAATTCTATAGCTTGAAACAGGCATTGCTTGTTTAACGTAAAAAAGTTGGTGTAAGAACATTTTCAAGACCAAAACTGCAAAGATTCAGGAACTGTGTGAAGGGGAATCTTGAGCGATTAGCACTCAGTCCGCGACATTTGCAATGTGGTTTGGGTTGGTCACCCTTATTAGTCGATATCTGGAAACTTCTGCTAATACTAACAAGATATAAGCTGTCCTTGACAAAAGCAATTTAGCCTGGAGTCATGACAAAAGCATCATTGAGAGATGAATTTCTTCTGCCACCGAATTGCAAATTAAGATGGTTCTCAAACTTGAATCCACTAACTCATGAAGGCCCCTAGATGTTTAATACTGCTGCTTAAAGTATTTAACAACTTAAGATCTCAAATATTTCCTATCTTGGTTAATTATAAATTTATATATTTCATATTATTATCAATTACACCATCAACTTTGGTGAGAGGTTAGCAGATGTAAAGCACAAAATAAACCATACCTTCTCTTTAGCCCATACAAATGCGAAGTTGTATATCTCGCAAAACTTGTCTGGAAAAAATTGAATTAAGAAGTCAATTAATAACTGGATCTAATAATCCATCAAGAAGTTACATACTTATACAAATTATAGTAAGCATTCAAGGAAATGCACATATGTGGATGAAAATGAAACATAAAAAAACTTGTATGGAATTTCCTTCATGTTGTATAACATATTCCAAATAGATTACAAAATAAGTTCTATTGTGGCAGTTAATAAAATGTTACATTTTGAACTAAGACAAGTGAGACAAACATTGCACTGTAATCTAAGACAAGCGAAAGACAAAACATAACAGCATAAACATACGTTCATCTTTACTTCAGCCCGTATCGATGGTATTTTCTCACGGAACTTTTCTAGTGAGTCCACCCTGCAAACAGTTTTTCTCAACATGATCCTCACTTGATAGTTCCAGTACAAAACAATTCAAGTCAAGAAAAAGAAAACAAAACATAACAGCATAAATGCCTCAAACTCACCCAAGTGACTGTAAACCACTGACAAATTCCTGCCGAGAGAACTCACACATGGTAGCGGCCTTCATGTGCCAGGATACAACCAACTGTCATAAACACAGAAACAGACTCAGAGATCCTTAACAGAGAAACACATGCCGTATTTGCTTCAGCATTTGCAAACTTAGTACAGTTAGAAACGAAACCAGAAAGAACTTCTGAGAGGTTACCCATTCAGATGAAATTTTTTACATCAATTATTGCTTCTCGAGCATTGCCAATTTCTCCTTTGGAATATACAGATTTCATAATTAATCCCATCAACATAGATTGCAATTACCATTTCAAGTGTGATATATCAACTAAATTGTACTAATTAGAATCAGCCATTAGCATGCTGGTATCCCCACTGAACTTTTGGGTATAAATAAAATGTTGCAAGGAAAAAGAAGTGCACCAAAAGGAAACATACTGTACTGGTCAGAATGATCATATGCATTAAGGGATCAATACTAAGATTATATATTAACTGAAATTGGTGACCATAGGCACTCAAAAATTGGCCGAAGTTCTAGTTCTGCGATCTCCAAACTTCCCATGATATATCACTAGACAGCAAAGCGCCTGATAAGAGGCACGAAATGTCCGTCCGCCAGGAGTTCCGCTGACCGGCTAGCGGACTTGGGTCGAGGGGGCAGTGCCCCTCATGGGGGTGCAGGGGCGAAGCTCCTGTTAGATTTTTTTTTAACCTCGCTGAAGAAGGAAAAAAAGCAATTTTTCTCCTCGGGAAATAGACAAACAGCCCCGTTAAAAGCTATCTCCAATAGCTGCAGGAAGCAAACAAACGGCCTTCTAAGCAAACAAACAGCACCATGTTGCTCCCACCGCAGGAAGCCATCGAGTGTCAGGCTGCTTCCACTGCAGAAAGCCATCAAAAGTCAGGCTGCTCAAGCAGGGAAGGCATCTAACATCATTCTCTTCCCGCCGTGGGAAGCCCATCAAGCATCAGGCATCAGGCTGCTCCCGTTGCTGGAAGCAGTGTCTCAATGTGAAGCAGCGTCTCAATGTGACGCTCCAACTGACATGCAGCTGTCAATACCATCACGTCAAGTCAGTTCCATCACGTCAGCGGTTCGCGTCCATTAGTCGCACGTGTACGGTTGGGGTTGAACGCCTTCCGATGACTGGAAACAACTTCCCACAAGAATTCAACTGCCAGCCTTGGCAATAAAAAGCTCATTTCATACCTAAAATTGGGTCTTCTCTCTCAACGACATTTTTCTTGGCCTCCAAGTAAAACTTCTTCTTTTTCCTTGAGTCTACTACGTCCTCGCAACCTCTAGTAGTTGTGCCATTGAAGAACACCCGTTCACGCGAAGTCAGATCGTCAACGGAGCAAAATGGTCGCGCACCGATCGGACCTCCATTGCCACACTTCCCTAGAAATATTAACATTAAAAGAATTTCTCTTGTACTTACAAACTTAGCAAGAGTTGTAATAAGAATTCTTTACAAACACAAGTTTTCTATAAGAGACATATCGTTGTATCTTCTTCACTTTTCCAATGAAGACAGTGACAAATAATGGTAAGGTTAGACTTGACTAGAAATACTTGAGTTTACCAGATATCAAATATGTCCCTCCATTTTACAATCATGTACAAGTCTTTAAGGCTACATTTCACTAGATGTACCTGAGTTGACCAAGATATCGACTATGCCCATCCATTTTACAGTCAGCCCGCATCAGATTGGACAGCAACATCATGATGAAGCGAATGTAATATGTCCTTGACTAAAACAGCAGCTTTATATATGCTAAGATATATTAACTAAAACGTATGTAATAATTTTTCATCCACAATTAAGTCACATTTATTTCATGGAACTGTTAAGAAAGAGTTACTTTATAAATGCACATTCTGCCAATACCCAGCTCTGTGATATAATCTTGCAAAGTTAGTATCTCATGTAACATGCCTTAAACAGTGGCAACAATGAGACGAATGCTATTGATTCTTGACTGATGTAGAAATTTGTATATGAGGCAAAACTAAAAAGGTAAAATCTAATTAATACCACAAGATGAATGTCCTTGAAACTTGTAGTTGTAATTAATTGATGCTAGAATGTTAAATTTCTTCTCTAAAGAGTGTTCTCGAGGACCCAAAAAGCTAAAATTCCATAAATTACGAAACAAACTGTCAAAAGAATTCTTATAAAAGGAAAGGCTTCATACTTTCCCTATCACAGTACAAACAATAATCAAACTCAAGCAAAACTCCTACAACTATCAACTGAAGGTAGCTTATTAACCAAGGAGAATATATCATGATACAATAAATATACATACCATAACAATATCTTCAGGATCCACCTGCAAAGACCCAATGAGAAACATGTTTATTGCAAGAACAAAAACCGAAAAAAAAAAAAAGATGATTGAAACATAAGCAGATAAAAGAGTATTGTCTTCTTCTGGTGAAGTGGGATATCTAGTAATACGATCAGAGGAAATTAAAAAGAAATAATCCTCAGGTGCATGTTGCAAGTTCCTCAATATGTGAAGGTATAGCAACTCAAAGGAAAAGAGAACAGGAATAAGTTCAAATGAATCATCTCAGTTGCCCTTACATTTAATGAAAGGGTAAAAACAGAAGTAGCCTAACAAATAAGCATATACAACCCTGGAATTCTGTTTATTAAATATTAATAATCTCATAAAAATTATGAAACCAAGCAAACAAAACTTTTTGTGCTTGCTTCTGCACATACCTCAAATATGGCAATGTTTAACTTTTTGATATTGTTGTTGTGTCAGTATATGTATCTATAAGCCATAATTATACTTGAACATTGTAATTGACCTAGTTCTCACTATGGTGCACGGACCCTGATACGACATGGATACGGCACCTATCTTCATGTGTCCTAGTTTATTTTCGAGTGCCCGTGGAGTGTCCGATAAGTGACCATGGTGTGTCCGATACGTGTCCGACACGACAGGGCCACATTTTTCGATTTTGAGTGTCCATGCTTCCTAGGTTCTCATAAAACATAAAGAAAAAAATGTACATGTTTGCATGTGCACACTGAGACGGATATGGTGTGCATTATTTTTAAATGTAGTAGTAATACGTGGGTGGGTGTAATTGAGTTCTAAATCTGGAAGAAAAGCAATGACCTTCTTCCGTATATTTCATGATTATCCTTGAAGATTATCTTGAAGTGACTAATCTCATTCTTCTAGGACTTGACAAAAACTAACATTTCTTCAAGGTTCAAGCTAAAGCTACCATTCCATATGTGAGACAGATTGTGTTCTTTTAACTCTTTTAGATACAACTAGTACCAAGGTTGATGCCTAACAACCATGATTAACAGAAGTCAGGATTGCATACAAAGAGGCCATTCCTTGTAAATGAATTTGTGTACTCGGTGGAGCGACTACTACAAGGACAATTAGAGAAAAGTTAACATGTGTATTGAAACGTATACAATTTTTGGAACCTATTGGGTTTAGAATAGCAGAGCATAAATGTAGCTTTTAGAAAATATTCAAAAAGAGGTGAGGGAGTGAGTCACATTGATAGCTAGGAGATACCTATGACGATAGTTTTCACTATTTATGATCATCCACTTGTCATGACAACAAGATTGATCTGGGAGGATGTTGCTCAAATA
>JANAVB010029617.1:14359586-14522000 GCA_029216955.1 Iris pallida
TGTAATTTCATTAGAAGTACATTACTTAGTTTCTTGGAGAGAAGAGTTTCCTACCATGTATCAGCTTTGTTATTTAACATATAGTATTGTTTTTCTCAATAGATTTCTCGTATGCATCCATGTTACTTATTATAGTTATCTGAGAGTTTCTCGAATGTAGTTGCTAACATATAGTAGTGCTCTAGAGTCTTATTCCTATCATGCTCATGCCATGCAAGGGTCCTTGTCTATATACACTAAAAGAAATAATCTAATTCCTACTGCAGCTTAGAACTTTACCTGCAGATCATTGCAAAGACGAGATATACCTTCCACCATGATCATATCAACATAAGGGTCTGCATATACCAAAGAGAATATACTTGGATTATAACTACAAAGCAAACAAATGGCAAAACTTACAATCTGTGTTTTTAGAAGGTTCAGTGTTTAAATAACTATAGCACATGTTGCAGCAAGCTAGATGCTACACTATAAATACATTAAAAGTAAATTTGAGAAAGAAAAAAAGAATAAAAAGAATATATAGATACATTTTCTCCCAACTTGATTCCCACATACCAACTTAATTACCAATCTTCTAGTTATAGAATTGTCTTAATTCAAGAATCTTTGGCTAATTTGCACTTAAATACCATGAACTTTGAACGTTTGACAAATTGCTACAATAAAGTTTTTTTGAAGCAAATTGCTGTCATTAAGTATGAACCGTTAGCAACTTAATACAATCTGTTTATTTTCTATCCAAATGATTCCCATGTGACATGTACATGATCAAATTATGACAATTATACCCTTCAAAGAGAAAATAAAACCCTAATTGAACAGACCCTAATATTATTCTCCCATTTTCCTCTTTTCTCCTCCTCAACCCACAACACACTGACTGGGTTAATCCTAATCCTAAATTAGGGAGCCCTTGGAAGGTCAATCCAAACCGTAAATGGAAGGTAAATCCTATACTAACCCTAAAATGTAAGGGTAAATGACAAAAAAACTCTCGTTAGATATCCGATTTTTTGCAAATTAAGACCTATTAGTCATTTTTAGCAATTCGCCCCTCCTTAGATTACAAATCCGCTCAATAAGGTCCCTCCAGTCAAAATTAAAATTTGTAATTCCGAAAATGCCCTTGCCCCCCTCTCCCCTCCGGTGGCGGCGGCGACACCCCAGCCCCGCCCGACCCCCCTGCCAGCCCTGTCGACCCTGCCCCCCCCCCCCCGCCCTCCCCCCTGCCCGACCCCCGCCCGTCCCCCGCGAGCCTCCCTCCCGACCTCGCGACAAACCCCCCCCCCTCCCCCCACCCGACCCCCCCCCCGTCGGCCCTCCCCCCGGCGGGGAGCCCCCAGTCCCGCCCGTTCCCCGCGAGCCTCCCCCCGACCTCGCCGGCCCTGCACGGACCTCCCCCACACTCGTCGGTCCCCCGTGGCCCTCCCCCGCCCTCGCCCCGGCCCCACACGGCCCTTCCCGTGGCATCGCCGGCCACCCAGCCCCTCCCCCAACGACCGAGGAAGGAGAGGGTGTCACGTCCCGGTGCACCATAAATATCATACATAATTCTCTCCTAGGCCGAACGATCCCGGTGCCCCGGTCGTAACCGTTCGAGGGAAGCCGCACCCGTGCACGGGCCATCCGAGTCCATTGACCATGTAGTACGCGCCATAGCAAACAAGTCATATCATTCCAACCAATCTCGTGTTCCATAAACGTAATCCCTCATCTCTATCTCAAGTTTCGTCGGCATTATGTCCCAACACATCCGTATTGATGCACGACGTCCAACGGCTTAAACTTCTCGTACTTGTACTCAATGCGTTCCATTCATAAGTTATTCGCATAATAGCAGTTCCGTAGTTACTTAGTCTTTTTGTAGCTTCCGTGCACGAGGGCACGCTTAGCGCCATAATCAATATTCTAGACCTAGCGTTCAATGTTCTCGGAGTCGTGCACGTGATGCACATCTCGATATTGTCTTTCAATGTTCTACCATCACCGTCCTACCGCGACCCGTACATTTGATGCACGTCGCTTCAATTGTTCAATGTTCTATTCTTAATGTTCGACACACACTAAGACCTTTAATCGTTTGAGGCACACTCGCTAACTTGATAACAACTTATGCATACAAGGATACATTTTATTAGACGTGAAGGAATAGGGAGAGAGAGAGTCAAGAACCCGCCCACCTTAAGCCGATACGCCTTGTCATTCCGCCGAGCTGATGCGGCTCGATTCCATAACTTGATTGCACGGCAAACTCTCCTGACTTAACCATTCCGTTGAACTATTCGACTTACTCGGCCTACCGCGCCCATGCCAAAATCCGTTGCAAGGCGATGATTTGATTTCGCGGACACTTTACTGAATAAGACAAAATGTCGATCATTTACAATCCAGCGCAAAAGCATAGCATGCACACCAGATAAACCGAAGTCAATACTTTGTCCAAACCGGACTTAGGCTTTGCATCGATACTTCATCGGGTCAACGCAACTCTTCGAGTCAACTACTCATTGTAATGCACCGTGCGGAGCGAGACATTACATAATATACCACTCAAAACAAGGTTCATCCTCGAACCGAAACCTGTAGTGCCCCGTCCCGCTCAGTCAATCGGAGGAATAGGAACGCCGACGGCGTTCGGACTTAGCCTTACAACGGCTGCTCGAAGACTGCTCGGTCGAGGCGACCACTCGCTCAGGTGGGGTAGTTTCGGTGAACTTGCCTCATCTTAGCCTTCACATAATAAATCGCATATTTTCAACTTGCACAAGTAGGCTTGATAATAAAAGAGACGAATCCACATAGCTAAAGGGAATAATCCCGACGAGTCGAATTGAGTTAGAATATGGAAAGGTCCAAAAACGATTGTCTTAGAGTTGGTGCACGACGTGCTTTGAAAATGACACTCGATCCTTCGTCCCGTGGCTTGGGAGAAGGAAAGTTGGTTGAGTAGGCAAAGTTATGAACGTAACCTAAGTCATAGGCGTCGTCCGCGTAAATGCTCGATAAAGCATGCACGCTTCCATGATGCAAGGCTTGGCATAGCCTTTGCTCGTCCCTTGAGTTAAGTTGTAGGCTTGGTGAAGTTAGGCAAAGTGATGGTGGTCGACCTAATTCCAAGCACGGTCCTACAAGTTCTACGGCTGGGTATGACAACTTAGTCTTACGGTTTCAAGCCCGTCATATAGGGTATGTCTCGGGCGGTGGCATCGCGTAGAGTTCAAATTGGTTTAAGGCACGATGTCACGGACGTAGTGTTTTCAGGCACGGGCCACGGTTGATTCATTGAGTTTGGAAAGTGTTGTGAATATTTGTTCTTGAGTTGAGTAAAATGATAGGACAAGAAAGAAGAATGCTCGCGACTACGGGTCGTCGAGGCAAGATCTCAGAGGTGAGACGTATTGAACTTGGCCCTGAAAGAGATGATAACACTAGAGGTGGAATGACTGTGTGAGACGTCAGTTGAGTCGAGTCTTGCATGGTCATGGACAACTTGTCGACAAGGTAGAGTTTCCTCGAACGGTAGCCCGACGGAAGGGGACCGGTTCTTGAGAAGCAGCATTAGCACGTGCTGGATGACCGCACAAGTTAGCGCAGAGGCTTGCCAGCGGGGCTAGCTACCCACGCTGGCAAGGGCGGCCGCCTAACAAGCTAAAGGAGTCCAGGATGGCTCTGGGAGTCGGTGACCAAATCATATAGATGAGTCGACATGGCGGCAGATCTGCGTGTGTGCCTTTGGATTGAGTTGAGTTGTTGAATGTGTGTACAGTTGGAATACAATGTTTGGTCCTAAGATGTGGCATCAACATAGGCGACGTGCTTCGGCACGAGATATGGCGTCGAGTCTAATGTTGTCAGCATATAAGTTGCATAGTTTGGATGTGAGTTGTCCTGAGTCTAAGTCAGGAAAGGCCGCAAGGCAAAGTTGGTCAAGTGACACTTAAACCATAAGTCTTGATTTTGGTCAGTTGATGATTTAGTAGCAAAGGGCCGCTAGGCGGCGATATGGTTGAGTCGCACGTAGTTGCGAGGCACGGTACAAAGGATTTGTAGCAAGGTCACACGGGAATGGAGCCTCATCGCGTAGTTGCGTCTCTGATTTTGGCCGAAAGGCAAGCACGACTTGATAGGTTAACGTTGTTTGAGTCGACATTGTTGTTGCAAGCACGGGATGGTCTAAAGACACAAATAGGCAAGGCGTCGGTCCTAAAACTGATCCTAAGGCAAGACTAGAAAGACAATCATAAAGGGGACTAAGTTGCACAAAAGTAAATCAAACGTGTCGGGTTTGTATGGGTGGGCGAGGAGCTCATTCCACCAGTACAGTTGAGTACTGACACCCACATAGTTTTACATGTGCAGGCACAGGTAGAAGCTCGTGCCGCGGAGCTCGCTTGGATGCGTCGAGGCAGGAAGTTCCTTGGCGATTCGAAGCGCGCGGCCGCATGGAGTAAAGACTTATACGGGACATAATGTATGGACGTCGCCTTCCGAAGCTTCCGCTGGATCAAGACTTGTAATTGAGAGATGAGAGAGAGCTGAGTGACTTGTAATGTGAGCTTGAGTGAGCTTGAGAGATTTGTAATATTGGCCATGCGCCCCCAATGTAACCGTTGTTTCAATATCAATAAAGAGCTTCTTTGAAAAACTTGTGTTTGTTCTTAATTTTTGCTGCTATTATTCAATGTCTCTGCTTGGGACTTCTGTGCGACGACCCCGTCGCAGCCGCTGAAATCGGCCGTTATGGAACCCGCCTTGCACGAGCGCAATCTAGGCTCGTGCGGCATCACGCCTTAGCGAGGACGATCGCTCCTACGGGAGCGGGGCGTGACAAAACCAACACTTAATCCAAGTGTCTCGCTAGATCGTTTCACGATCTCGTGCTACTATCGTTGGAATCATACAACTTAGTTTGGATCATACACATATTTTAGGCGTCCCACCAATATATGCATTTCAGCCAAGCTCAGTTGTAGGATATCGGGACAAGTTAATAAGCTCAACTTAAATCCTCAAGCACCAGTTATTCCGTAATCGACTTGGTCAGAATTTAGCTTCTATTCCCAAAATACTTCTCGTATGCATTATTCCATAACATGCGATCATCTTCCACACATCTCAGCATATAACTTAACTCAAAACTATTACTTTGATCTCATAAGTTTCTCGCTAGCCACCTAACACTCGCATTGCATTAAGTCGTTGCACATTCGATCGCAACACTTCTCCGCAACGCCTATTCGTCCAACCGTTTTTCTATCTCTCGCACAACTCACGTCTTTCATCTAATCGTTCATAACATTTGGCCTTAACGACATGGACTGTCCAATGTCTCAAATTTCTTTACCTATCATTTGCACTAAGTCTCGCACACAACTATCCAGATGTGATTCACATTCTCTCGCTCTATCCACGCATTGCGTCTGGGGCTACCCCCGCTAGGTAACTTATCCAGACATCGTGCTTAATCTCTTCCGACACAAGAGGTCAACTTGAGTCTACGATGTTCAAAGGCAACAATCTTTCCGACCCAAGATCTCTTATGATACGCTCATCTCTGATTCTCGACCGAGTACGAATCCTTTACTCAATTTTCGAATCAATCCCGACTAGTTCGTTTCGTAACATAGAATGTGCGCTCAACACATATAACCTAATCGTTACTCAACCCGATCTACGACACAATTCTTAAGGTCATTCTACTATTCGTCACTCTCGCGTATTGCAGAATTCTTGCAATCGTCTTACCGCATCACTATGCTAAGTACGTTCCTCAACATCTATTTGATTATCGACCAATCAAGTCTATTTGCGTACTTATTCGATCGATCGTAAATTTTTGACCATATCGATCTAGTCGAAGGCTACTCGCTAACTTCCGAAACACGATACTTAATCACTTAGACTTATCCTCAACATGCACTACATCATCCTTCATCCTCGACAAAATTTCTTATGCGACTTCATTGGGTCATCCCTATGGGACTTCAACATTCACTTGATTTGGCGGTCAAGTCTTCTAGGGTCATCTGTCCCGAAACTGCGCTCGATAATTGAAGATCATCAACGAGGGACATTTACTACGAACCATGCTATATTCTATCGCGGAGCCAAATCAATTCCCGACAATTCTTATGAGACTTCATCCAATCCGACATAATATTCCAATCCACAATTTTTCTACCCCGCGCAACTGATGCGCCGTTACTACTCGAATGACTCATGCATTACCGTTAACAATATCGCAACCGAGCAATATTTGTTCGCCTTGGGTACTAGTCTATTTACCCACGATCAATGTCTGATACACTCTAGGCTTATCGCAACAATCCTCAATTTCACCTTCGCATCAAACCACAAGTCGAAGCATACAATTTGCCACGTCCTGATTTTTCGAGTTCGATCATTTCCGCGACATGAATCACCATGTCAGCGCTCACGCGAAACGATCACCCCAAATCCGACGTGACGCATGTGTGAGGCTGGTGTTGCACTCGCACAAGACAAGAACGTCAACGTAGTTGTTATCCACGAAGCTATCCAGACACTTTCGTTTTCATCCAAGTAATATCCATCCACTCTCAAATTCTCCGAAGCATTCCTATCATTGTCATCCAAACTGACATCAGCTTAACTTGCATCTTATTCATCCAACAACAATGCTCAACATAATTTTCGTTTATTCGACCAGAGTATCTCCGAGTTATTGCATATCGTCTTTGATACATCTCAATACCATCGTCGATATGCATAACTTGAACATCTTCCTCTCTCATAAGCTCCAATTCGTTGTAATCACTGCCATTATCCGAACTCGAATACGAATCAAGTCTTGCACACATCAAGATTCATTCCGTTATAACTAACTACCATCATTGAGACACGATTTCCAATTCATATATCCATTCTCATCATCCTAACTCGTACTTCCAAATCGTGCTACCGACTCATCGCGCTAACTCAAATTCGTTTCGCATGATTACTTCACACCTACTCAACTTGTTCCAAACAAGTCTTCGTACTAACTGAACGCAAATTCGACTGAATCAACTATTTCCTCAACGTAGCATTCCCTCGCTATCCTCAGCCTATCATTCGACTTATACTTAACGAATTCTCGTCCGACGTATCATCCATGGATACGACTTCGCGCATAATCGTTCAACTCAATCCATCGAAACATACTTGCATCGACTTCTACCGAGTCATTCCCATTCGAATCTCGGCACTACTTCATCCGTTGAGGACAAACCTATCGTAATGACATATTCGTCTCGATGCATTCTATTGCAAGTCACCAAACGGCTTAACATAGCTATCGCTGAGTGGCACTGCATATACCACTCAGAAATCGAGCCTATCTTTATCGATACAATGCTTTAGTACACTGATCGCACATGTGGTATTGCATAGGGGTGAGCATTATTCGGTTTTGAACCGAAAACCGAACCGAACCGAATAAGAGATTCGGTTCGGTTTTAAAAAAAATCGGTTCGGTTTCGGTTTTGAAATACTAAATTTTTTTATTCGGTTTTGGGTTTCGGTTTCGGTCCAAAACCGAAAACCGAATAAGAAAATTTAGTTTATATATATATATATATATATATATATATAATAAATATATCTAGGTATATTTAGTTATTATATATATTAACAAAAAAACACAAACCCAAAAACCGAATAAACCGAAAATCGAACCGATTTAATTCGGTTCGGTTCGGTTATTGACCAATTCGGTTCGGTTTCGGTTTTGCTTATTCGGTTTCAGTCCAATTCGGTTTTCGGTTATTCGGTTCGGTTGGAACCGAATAAACCGAATACTCACCCCTAGTATTGCATATACCACTCGAAATCGAGTCATTACTCGACTTTACACTCCGCATAGGTCCGACATCTATTTCAAGTTACTATCTCGTGACGATCTTTTTCAACCCCAGCTCTAGTGTTCGCTTACTCGAGTTGGCACAACAACTGGACCAACATGATAGTCGTTCGTCCAAGTTTGACATACATTCAAATTTAACCATACATTGACAATCATATCGATCACACACGCAACATTCGGCCAACATAAACGTTCGCCTACTCAAACTCGACCTAGCGACCAACTCGACTCATTATTATCGCATCCGCGATCTTCCAATCTCACTCGTTGCAACTCGTACAACGATTTATTTTCGATACTTAAGGTCGTTACTCAATCTCGTTTAACATATCGCTATCCATCCGCATAGCCATACAACATGTATCATACCATGTCGACTCGTTGCACCGATGCATATCGACTCGTTGCACTTCGTGCAACCAACAACACGTATCTCTTTGCACTTCATGCAACCAACATCACCATATTAGTTGCACTTCATGCAAACAACGACTCACAACTTTGTTGTACTTTAGAGAACCAACATTTCATAACTCGTTGCACTTCGTGCAACCAACATTCTCCGATGGCACTCAGAGATAGCGTGATAGTCATGACATACTTGTGGCAGACGTACGCACTTAATATAGACTTATATGGAACATCCAATGTAGCGTCGAGCAGATCCATGAGCCATACGGTTGCGGAAACAACTTAGAGTCAACTGATTTTCGATATCGAAACTGAGTGTCAAAGAGATTCGTTCACGGTCCAGAGGATGGAACCGCTCTGATACCAACTTGTCACGCCCCGATCCGGGAAATCGCTCGTCCTCGCTAGATTTCACCCGAATCATCGTCCTCGCTGGGACGTGATGCCGCACGAGCCTGGAGTTGCGCTCGTGCAAGGCAAGATAACAGGTTCACATAAGATTATCTCAAATTGATAACATAAACAGCGGAAGGAAAACAGAGTATACAATAAGAATCTCTTTTATTAATAATGAACTGAAGGTTACAAAGGCTTGAATAGCCCAACTTAATATGCCAACTGGCTACAACGCTCATGATCTCTCTAGCTCACAAAGGATTACATCATTCCATACATTATGCCTCTTTATAGCCAACAAGTTGTCTTCGGCCGAACATCTCTATGTTGCAAGTCGGAACGCCAATGCGGAAGCTCATCTTGAAACGCTAAGGACTCCATGCCTCGGCGCGTCCAAGCCAAGCCCCGCCCCGAGCTGAACATAACCTGAACCTGCACACAAACTAGTGGAGGATTAGTGCTTTCGTCCTCACTGCACTGATCAAGACCCACTCGCACCCAAGCCAAACACTAAGTACATTTAGTGAAACATGCAACATTATATTGGTGATCTTTCTAGTTAGCCTTAGGATCGGTTTCATGGCAATATTCAATATATAGCAACTTATCGATCAATGTGTCCAATACCGTGTTCCTGCGGAAGATACAGTTAGACATAATATGAACATAAACATAGTGATCGTGCTCATCCCCGTCCCATTTGCCTAGCCTGCAATGGTTAGAACTTTACATAACCAATCATACAATTCACGCAACCGACCAACCATACTTAGACATATGCATAAGAGTAGTAGGCCCTGCGCCTGCACCCAACTCTAATCTCAGCCCACTGGCCCTATCTATATGAAGGTCACGGTGTTTCGTACCGTAATGGACTTGGCATCCTTATGTGTAAGCCTATGATCGCTCCAATACGGGTTGCTAGCCCAGTATCTGAAGGATCCCAAACTTACTGATATCATAGCTTATCACAACACTGGCCGGTCGCAACCCGTCCTAATGATGTGCACCATAAATACCATACATAACTTTCTCCTAGGCCGAACGGTCCCGGTGCCCCGGTCATAACCGTTCGAGGGAAGCCGCACTCGTGCACGGGCCATCCGAGTCCATTGACCATGCAGTACGCGCCATAGCAAACAAATCATATCATTCTAACCAATCTCGTGTTCCATAAGCGTAATCCCTCATCTCTATCTCAAGTTCCGTCGGCATTATGCCCCAACACATCCGTATTGATACACGACGTCCAACGGCTTAGACTTCTCGTACTTGTACTCAATGTGTTCCATTCATAAGTTATTCACATAATATCAGTTCCGTAGTTACTTAAGTCTTTTTGTAGCTTCCGTGCACGAGGGCACGCTTAGCGCCATAATCAATGTTCTAGACCTAGCGTTCAATCTTCTCGGAGTCGTGCACGTGATGCACATCTCGATATTGTCTTTCAATGTTCTACCATCACCGCCCTACCGCGATCCGTACATTTGATGCACGTCGCTTCAATTGTTCAATGTTCTATTCTTAATGTTCGACACACACTAAGACCTTTAATCGTTTGAGGCACGCTCGCTAACTTGATAACAACTTACGCATACAAGGATACATTTTATTAGACATGAAGGAGTAGGAAGAGAGAGTCAAGAACCCGCCCACCTTAAGCCGATACGCCTTGTCATTCCGTCGAGCTGATACGGCTCGATTCCATAACTTGATTGCACGGCCAACTCTCCTGACTCAACCATTCCGTTGAACTATTCGACTTACTCGACCTACCGCGCCCATGCCAAAATCCGTTGCAAGACGATGATTTGGTTTCGCGAACACTTTACTGAATAAAGCAAAATGCCAACCCTTTACAATCCAGCGCAAAAGCATAGCCTGCACACCAGATAAACCGAAGTCAATACTGTCCAAACCGGACTTAGGCTTTGCATCGATACTTCATCGGGTCAACGCAACTCTTCGAGTCAACTACTCATCGTAATGCACTGTGCGGAGCGGGACATTACAGGGGAGGGGTAAATTTGTCATTTGGGATTTTTTTTTGCAACAAAAAATAACTAGTCGAAAATTTAAGAGCATGGGATCTTTTTTTGCGAAAATGGCCAATCTAGGGAGGATTTTTTTGCCATTTACCCAAAATGTAATGAAAAAATGGAACCTAAAAAAATTAGAATTTTAATAAATAATAAACCAGGGTTTACCCTATCTACTAATTCAATCTATTGGGTCTTTTAGAGTATCCATCTACGAGAGTAGACAACATATTGTTATCAAAAACTGAGAACTTTTATCAAAAAATGAGGATTATACTTCAAAAAAGTTCTTACCTCTCAAAGAATTGAAGTTTAATTGTCCTCACAAGTCCGAAATCTTCTCTAAATCTTAATAACGCAAGTTTGAAAGTGAATATTTGAAAACAGAATTTGAAAGAAAAATTAGGGATTTGACTATAGAACGCGAATTTAGGGGTTTGGGCTTTACCGAATATTACAGGTTCAGGCTTCACTTGAGCAATTAAACAGAAATTTTGTTTGTGTGGGCTTGGAAGGACTTTGCCATCTTCGATTGAGATCAAGTCTGTAGTGGCTAAATATCACTATCATTTGAAAGTGATATCACGCGAACCTTGAAGCATATTTCCTTCTTGCATAAACTAAGTTTTGGTTAGGCGCCTATGTTGTATTGGACGCTAGGCGAGGCGAGACCATGCCCACTTCGCCTAGGCGCCCCCGTCCAGATTTTTGGGTCTCTAAACCTGTGTAAACCTTCCAGGCAGCAGCAGTAGCATAAGGCCGCAGCAGCAGTAGCAGATTGCAATAGGAGGGAGAAGGCAGCAGTAGCAGTAGCAAAAGGCAACAATAGCAGTAGCAAAAGGCAGCAAATATTGTGTAAATATTGTAAGGCCGCACCAAAAAAAAATAGTAAAAAGCCCATAGCCCATCCTGATATCCACCGCCTAGGCGCCTGCAGTTGTCTCCCCTGGACGAACCTAGGCGCGCCTAGGCGGCCCTCGCCTTCCACTGCAGCAAACTATGCAGGTCGAGGCGACATGTTCAAACCGGGCGCGCCTAAGCCGCCTAAGCGCGCCGCCCGTAACAACATAGGGCAGTGCTACAGTTTATCAAAAGTTATTGTAAAAAGCTGAAGCGCACAAATTGCTGTCAAAAGCTACTATCAAAGTTGTTTGGTAACTATATGATGAAAGTTGTTGTCGAAAGCTACAAGGAGTTTGGTAAAGCGACTTTCTTTGTCCTAAAATTATTGAAAATGACGGAATTATACATGTGCTAAGGATAGATGGTGGGAATTTCAAAAAATAATAATGGACATTTATGTAAATGGGATTTGATAAGCTACAACAAGTTTTGGAAGCGCCCTCTTCATTGCTTCCAAAATCAACTCAAAAAGTGAACGAACTTTTCAAAAGTCTTTCGATAAGTTGTTACCAAACACCTTGGATAGCTTTCCAAGAAAAAAAAAAAGCAGTCTTAAATAAGCAATCCCAAACCCAATCTACGTCATATCAATAACTGGCTTGCTAAGATATATATAACAGCTGATGCGATAAAGTTTTGGAAGTCGTAAATATGGAAGAACTTCTAGCCTCGTATGCAATTGAGCATGGACCCAGGACAAAGGTGAGATGCTTAGGGAGCAATTCAGTGAGTTATATATGGTCCCTTAAGTTCTTTGACTTGATAGCCATGCATGTTCCTGTCAGTGTTGGGTTTTTTGTCCTTGATAGTGTTACGATACATCTTAGGCCTTTACCATGAATAGTAGGAAGCCTAAGGCCTTAAACTAAAATGTGACATGGAACAATGTCATGCAGAAGCAAGTAGATGATCTGCAGGATTAAGACCTGCTTGAGGTCTATGAGCTTTGATTCATTACTATCAACATACAAATTTAAAAAAGAAAAGACAAGGAAAAAAAAAAAGTAGCAACTAATATTACCAAAATAATAAAATTTATGCCCTAAAACAAAAGCAGGGCAGAAAAGAAATTTATCCAAAGACATCAGGTGATAACTAAAGATTCAAGTAATACTTGCCTTTGTATCTGTTGTAAAGCTCTTCAATATGTCTAGAATCAGTGACTGCTCTAATCTGAGGTTGGCTATAAAAGAAATCAAAAGCACCTTCTAGATGCCAATCACTGGCTTTTAATGCCTGATAGGCAACCTTTTCACTGCAAAATTAAGATGAGTACTAATCAAAATACATGTGAGCAACAATATGCTAACAGAAAATGCGCTTGCATATTCTTTTAGAACAATTTAGAATAGTATCTTATATTCAATTCAATTCCACCTCTCACGATTTCTTTCCATAGTACTAAACTATGTAGAGAGTATTATTTATAGATGTTTGAATCTTTGAATTAGGTAATACTTGGAAGTCAGTATCGACCTCAGTAAAACAGCCTTCAGACCAGATTGTAAGTAGAGTACACATCTTGAATTTGTAAGATATAATATCCAGGTTTATAGCCATGATAAAGCAGCTCTTGCAAGCTTTCTGGTGTTTAGTTGCAGATGAACTCAGTCTCAGAGAAGTTACATGTACAGAGCCACATAGTTGTGCTCTTGCGGGAGGTGGGGGTCGGGAGAGGAAGAGTACTGGTAGAATCAGCTAAGCTATGTTGTTAGTATAGTGCGATACACGAAAAGTATCTTACGATACAATATACTACCATTTTGTTACGTATCGATTGATCTAATACAATTCAACCTATACGATACATATAGGCTGAAAGGTTGACACGGCACGAAAATGCAGCTCGCTGAAACAAACGACCAAAGATAGGAGGATTGGCACCTCAATTCCCCACGAAAGAGAACTAAAAGAGAGAGAATACTTATTGATAACCAACCGACTACCAACTTGTTTACTATCTTCTACATAGCCATATTTATAAGAACACCCAAACTTTAAACCCTAAGAAAGAATCCTAAACAATTTTGGAAAGATTAATACCAAAAGTAATATAAAAGATTCAGTCAAAATATTCAAAACCCGCAAAAAATAGGGTTGGCCGAACCGGAATTCCAGTTTTTCCCATGGCTTGACTTAAACGTGAATTTCGGTTGCGTTAACCGGAATTCCGGTTTTTGGGCCGGTTTAGCCATTCTAGAGCCTGGATCCGTCTATGTCAATACCCTCCACTTGTAGAGAACTCGATCTCGAGTCCTTCATGCTGCTACCTGAATAAAGTGCATCGTAGTCCGCATGATTTGTATAGAGGTCCGTGATGTTGAATATGGACAAGATTTCATCAAACATAGAAAGACTATGACGTAGATGTTGTCGTTAATCTTCTACAACACTTTGAAAGAGTCAAATTTTCTCGACTGAAGCTTGTGGTATTGCCCAACTAGTACCTTCGACTTTCGAAGGTATACCATGTCATCGTCACCATAGAAAAATCTACGTTTACGGTGATTGTTCGACATTGTCTTTTACCTTGCATTAGCCTTCTACCATTGCCGTTAATCTTCCACAGCACTTTGAAATGACCAACTTTTCTCAGTTGAAACTTGTCGTATTGCACGAGGTACCCTCTCCTTCCATAATTACTCCATGACGTCATCACCAACGTTGAGAACTTTTCGCTTACTGTGCTTGTTCGCAATTGCCTTGTACCTAGAATTAGCCTTCTGCAATCGCCATCGAACCTCTCGGGAATTCATTGGAATTGATTCACCAAATTCTTCGTTGTTGTACTTTTTTATGATTCATTTGCCAAAAAATAAAAATCCAGAATATGTTCAGGTGGTTTGGCATACACACTATCAAACGGAGACATGTAGCTGCATAAACAATGCTATTGTATGTAAATTTCATTTACACCAAGGCAAAGTCCCACTGTTTCGGCTTCTCTCCATATATGCTTATCATATTACCCAACGTCCTATTGACCATTTCAGTTTGGTCGTCTGTCTGTGGAAGAGCAGTACTACTGAACTCGAATGATGACCCAAACATGCTTGAAAGACTCCGCAAGAATGTACTTAAGAAGCAATAATTTAGCCACTGCACCGCTAGATATAATTTAGCCACTCCGCAAAAATGTCTTTCAATGTACTTAAGAAGCAATAACTTAGCCACATGCTTGAAAGACTCCTTTATGTACTTAAGAATAGTTTGGTCGTCTATCTTTGGCACTCCTTGAAGACAAACCACTTCAGAAAAGAATAATTAGCCACATGCATCGCACTCGATGTCGCCAACATGAAGTCAATGGACAGGTCCTCCCAAATGTTTTACGGCATCGATAGTGAGGTATACATACCCATATTTTGTGCCTTTTCTATGGCAGTTTGACACACATAACATCGTTGCACTATTTTCCCCATATCTCATCGTAACTCTGGTCAATGATATCTTGCGTATATGGTTGCTATTGTTTCTTCTTGTCCCAAGTGTGCCGCCAAATTGCCACCATGAAGCTCCCTAATCAAGTTCTATCTCAAAGATGTACGAGGTACGTTGTGGAAGTCGTCGACGACTTGTTTTTTATAAAGTTGTTGCCTACCTCCACAAAATCCTCATCTTCCAGAAAAAAGCTCATTAATGTACTCAAATCCGACCACCTCCTGGCCAAGCGTGGCTAGCAATGAAGACCTTCTAATAAGCTCGTCGGACACGCGATCGGAAGCTCGGGATTTATGCACAAACGTGTACATAATTTTTTGTAGAATGTGCTCCACCTCGCATATATATCATTGTTGATGATCTTCTCACTTACTCAAATACTTGAGAGATTAATGGTCAGAAAAAGCACAAATTCCTTACCAACAAAGTAGGTGGACCAATTCCTTCGAACGTCGCTAAGCTTCTCACTAAAGAACTTTACGGCCGCTTCTCTTGCGATAGCACTGCACTAATGCTCATGCCGCCTGTGCCGTACTAGACTACGAAAAGTTTGTCAAAAGTAGGTCGAGAGCTCAGATCGTCGCCGCACAAAGATAATCCTTGATCACTGCAAAACTCGTCGATGCTTCCTCTCCCTAATTAACGTTCCCTTTCTTCATGCACTCTGTAATAGGCGCCATGATGGTACCAAAATCTAGGATAAAACCGTCAGTAAATCGTCACCAATCCATGGAAACTTCACACAGAGTACGATCTTCAATGTTGACGCCTCATGGATTGGACGAACATTCTCCTCATCGACATGGATACCACATGCACCTATGATGGACCCTAAAAATAGCAACTTTAATGTCATAAAGTAACACTTCTTCAAATTAACGTAAAGTTGGTTTTGTTTTAGCACATCCAAGACCCTCCCCAAGTGCTCCAAGTGTTCATCACGGTCTGAGTTATAGATAAGTATGCCATCAAAGTAAACCACGACAAACTCATGAATGAAATATCGTAGCACTCACATGATTCATGAGATGCATGAAAGTAATCAGTACGTTGGACAAGGACAATACTCCCGTGTGTTAAATGTTGTCTTCCACTTCTCCCCAGGCCGAATGCATATTTAGTGGTAGCCGCTTCGAAGATTATCATGTACTTGATTGATCCAAAATATCATCCAATCGCGAGATCAAGAACCTGTATCCAACTGTTATCTTGTTGATCGTACGGCTATCACGCAAATCCGTCAGTTGTCGTCATTCTTCGATGTCAATAGTATTGGAAGAGGACGGGCTCATACTATTTTTAATGTGTTCCTTCTGAAACAAGTCCTCCACCTCCCAAAGAATCTCTTTCTCCCGCAGACTCATAGGATAGTGTGGGAAGTTCGGCAAACTCGTCTCGGGAACGAGATTAATGTAGTGTTGGATGTCGTACATGGACGGTAACCCTCCGGGAACTTCCTCCAAAGAATGTCGTGGAACTCATCGAGGACGGGTCTACCTCCGCTGGAGTCGCTCATCCCTCAGTCGACTTTACGGCCTTTATGCTTCCCTCACTACCAAGACATGCAGCTCACAACCTACTTGAATTCAGCTTTCACTTCCTTCGTGGATACCGTCAATGAAAGAGAAGCATTCTCCTCCTCTTGTAAAGATTAGTTTTTGATACTTTTCTTTAAAGACGTAAGCGTATACTTCGCCATGGCCCATGTCCTTCACCATCCTCTAACGTCGTCGCGTCAATCGTGATTCATGCCAACGTCGAACTGCCCTGGTCTTCCAAGCAACCTATGAGTCTATGACAGACGTCGCGCCCGTCCGTAACGTATGATAAGTGTCGAACTGCCAGGTCTACTAAAACATGACATGCATGTGCAAGTGAGAGTTTAAACATGAATTTGATTGACAAATTATACATGTATCATTTAAACGTCACTAGGTTCTTCTCCTATAGCAGGCATTAAGGTCTTAAAATCATAATACATTATAATCGGAGGAAGAGAACTATGCTATGTCTTATTGCAAAAAGCAATTGCAGCAAACTTAATAGCTTGCAGTTCTTTAAATTGTGTCATCAAGTTTTTCTACTATGTCCTATGCAAAAGCTGCTGGAAGTGTAAGAATTACTAATAGAAGGCACAAGACAATCATCTAGTACTGCTCAAGTAGAGTATATTTGAATCGTTGCTAACTTAGACTTGCAGGTCAGGTAATCACAGAGTGTGTGCATTAATTAGGAAGATGTTACCTGCTTCCAGTTATTGCCATGAACTGGTTAACTTTGTCGCGGTGTCCTCTTCCCAATTTATGCTGTATACAGAAATAAAATCAATTTCAACTAAGTAAATATAGGCATATGAAAGGAAAAAAAAAATATACAACGCTGCTCCGTGGGCCGCACTTTTGGCCCACAGTCCACGTGGCAGCCTCCTATTTGCAGGTCAATAGGTGGTGGTCCCCAAGTGAATAGGGGGACGAATGGGTTCGGCCACCTAGGCCCGCGGTCACGCCCACGGGCAGAAACCGCGGGCCAAATAACTTTCCGAAAAAAAGTGGCTCATCCCATGAATTTAAACATAAAATGAAGAGAACCTAAAATCTACTACAGCATGAAGAAAATCGAAACAGGCAGTCCAAAATACGCCAGAGTGTGCCAACAATTGAACTACTTCCGAAATACGGGCACTCCAAAATAAACTAGGACATGCCAAATTTACAACTTCTGTTTACATTTACCAAGAAAGATGTAGCTCCCTTCCCAAGAATACAACTTTTTTATACATTTGCTCTTACCGGAAAATCTCAACCTCTTAAAAGTGTATTCCACAGTGTTCCGGACAAAGAAAGTATCTTTTGCCACAGATTTCAAAGAGATTATATAACGGAATCGTTCATCTACCAAATTACAAAGGAAAACAGAGAGCTTTATAATGGTTCTACACATACACAAACAAATCAGTGCAAGGTGTGAATGAATGCATCAAAAAAGGGAAATCATGAAAGCTATTTTATTTACTATAGAATTCTCGGAGTAAAAGAAGCATCGCAGAGAATACTACTCACCATCTTTGCTCCGTGGAGGAAACCCTAACCCTAGATATCTCGAGAGAGAGAGAGGAAATTAGGGTTTGGGAAATTTTGGAGTTTCTCTCTCCTCCCTCCCTCTTTTCTTTCTCTCTCCCCCTCTTTGTTTCGTTCTTGGTCCGATGATGATGATTCTTTGACGCTTTGCTGCAACTTTATTTGATAATTATTACTCGAATCAGTGGGAGGTCTCTCACATATGTTGATGACCTAAAATACCTCTGTGTGTTATAGTAATTACATAGCCACAAACTGGTCAATGATGTAATTATGAGGATGTTGATTGCCCTCGCCGGCTTTTTGGGCTTTTGAGAAGTGGTAAGCTGTATCAGTAATTGGAATGCCAAGTACGTTTCGCGCTGTATGGTGTGCTGTTGGGTGTGAAACATATCCGAGGAAGAACTATGAAAGCTCTATTGGGTTATTGCTTAAATGTAGCTCCTTATCTAGGCGTTAATGGTAGACCGAAAATCTGTATCCAATCCGTATCCAAATCGAAAATATCCAAAATTTCGGATACGAATACAGATTCGAATATCATATCGAATATTTATCGATATCGGATACGGATATGGTAAGTATCATACCCGGACCAATAATATTCGAACCAATAATATTTAAATTTAAAATATATTCAATTTATGCATGAGACTATTAGTTATATGTGCTTGTGTGGAAAAAAATTTGGTGCAAATGTATTCAATGTATGTATGGAAATCTGTTACTTATGATATTTCAATGTGAAAATATGCACATATATCTGACAAAATCTGCTGTTCCAATGTGAAAATCTGTTGCTTCTGATATTTCAATGTGAAAATCTGCTGTTTCTAAACAAAATATGTCGTTTCAATGTGAAAATTTGTTGTTTCTTGACAAAATCTGCTGGTTCTGATTTTTTTTCCTTTCCTTTTTAAATATCTTTTTAGTAATCTTATTGGTTCGGATATTATCCAATATTCGTTAAAATTATCGGTAACGGATACGGTAGCCAAAACTTCTATCCGATCGGATATCGGATAGTTATCGGATATTTCCGATAGTTAATGGTTCGGTTATGGTAATGCCAATATCCGACCAATAAGCTATCATTGACAAGCCTATCCTTATCCGGTCGTGAATAAATTTGATATTAGTAAAAAAAAAAATATTGTTTTGCAATAGGGTCATGTATAATAGTGAACATTAATATTTGAATTTCGAAAATGATCAGTATTAGAGTTTGGGTCTCCAAGTTACTGTTCACGTAACCAAGTGAATAATAATTTAGAGACTCAAATCCTAATGTCGGTCGTTTTCGAGACTCAAATCATAAATTTAACTATTATATGAGATCCTATTACTAAATAACCCTAAAAAAAAGTATTTTCCATGAGATGTGAATCTTATGACGGACTTCTAAGCAATTCTCGGTAGTGGTTACTGCAATTGTTTTGTCACTATTCTATGGCCTCGTTTGATTCGCGGAATGGAAGGGAAAGGAAATCAATTCCTTGGCATTTTCTTTCCTTTGAAAAATTATAATTTACATTAATTTTTCTTTGTGATGTTTGGAAATGCCAAGGAATCAATGTGGGAAAGTGATTTCTTGCTTGGATGGATGGATGGAATCACTTTTTTCATAAAAAAAAAATCCCATTGGGAATCACTCTCATTTCCTCCTCGATTCCTTTGGCATCCAAACTTAGGAAGGTAATAACTTTACTTTTTCAACCCGATGATTACGCGAACCAAACGAGGCCTAAAGGAATCATGGTATTAACATCCACTACAGAGCAAGTGAAAGTCAAATGTTAAGGTCACTACAAAAAATACTAGTTAATACATTTTTAACATTTTTAAGATTGTAAAAATTCTAACAGTTCTGTGCATATACAAGAGTGTCAAAAGTTTGACATTCCTAAAAAAATAGGACATAAGACTGTCAAAATTTTGACAGACCTCTACATATTTAGAATTGCCAACAGTCCGTTTAAAATCAGGACTGTTAAAATTTTGACAGTACTAAAATAACAATGACTAAAATTTTGACAATACTAAAATAACAAGGACTATAAAAAAAAATTAGCAGTACTTAATAAGCACAGGACTGCTAAAATTATATTATTTTCTAATAATTTTTGTAGTACTCTTAACATTTATCTAATGAAACCACTTTATCAGAAGGGAAAAAAATTGCATAAACTAGTTCTACTATCAAAAAAGTTTTTCTACTGTTTTTCAAAAAAAAATTGACTTACCCCCCACTTGGATTACCCATATTAAGGGTGCACCCCACAGTTTTGCATTAATTAAGAACAGCCCCCACTTCTAACAGATTCCGTTCCTCACTAACAGAAACCTTCATTTGTGGACTTTTTTGGACGTAAATACCCCTTCTTTGAACTGTTGACTTACAGCCCTTAGAAACTCTTTATGGAATTCCTAAACTACCCCCCCTAATCTCCTAACCGCCTCTCTCTCTCCCAAACTCTCTTTTCACTCGAAGACCCAAATCCCCAATTTTCTTCCGTAACCTAATCCCCAAATTTCCTTCCGTTACCTAATCCCCAAATTCCATTCCGTAATCGACTCTTACCTAACCCCCTTACATTCGATCTCGTCCCTTCCATTCGATCTCCTCATGTGTTACGGGAAGATCGTCCAGCCCCCATGGCAAAGTCTGCAAGTCATGTAATATTCAAATTTTTTGCAATTTTTCCCTTTAATATATGAAAGATTGATTATGTATTTCTTCCCTCTGAGCACCTTCGACATTTTTCTCTCTTTTTTCAGATCTTAGCTATGTCCTAAATTTTTCAATCCCCAAAAAAAAAACCCTTTCTCGTTAAGAGCTTCCTCTGGTAGATGATATGATGAAAGCCAGCCTCCTACTGTAAGTTATATTTTCTAACTTTTACTTTCCTCTCTATTCATTGTTGAGTCTATTCATTGTTTTGCTTTCTGAATGGGTCTACTATATTATGTTGTTTGTAAGCATGTTATTATATGTGTGCATACTTGTATAATTATGTAGGAAAGTCATGCTTAGGGTCCACTATGTGAATGATAGTTCTGTAGCTGTTGAAGTGGACCCAGACTTGGTTAGTTTATTGGATATACCCTACATAATTCAGAGTAATACTTTGGAGGCTAGTTATAAGTACCATTGGATTGATGACTCAAAAAATGGTGAAAGAGTGGAGGTTCTTACTGATGCTGAGTTGCTAAATATGATTGGCAACCAATTGCCTGACAAGAATGGAGAAATACATTTGTTCTTAGAAGAGATTGGAAAAGAGACAAGCCAAGAACAACAATATATTCAGACACAAGCATCAACTACCATGCAAGCAGTTAAAAATAGGAGAACACTTGTAAAGAGAGTAGCACATAAATCACCTAGAAAACCTGTTGTTCAATTGGAACATGAGAATGTTGAACCTCTACCTAGTAATAGTGATGTGGACCTCCCAGAGGAGCAGTTGGATGCAATGCCATCAAGGGTCTTCAATATTGATGGTAAAGATGGTCAAGAAGAGGCTAGAAAACAGGGTGATGGTTCAAATACAGATGGTGAGGGTACACAGGCAGTGGGTACACAGACAGAGGATACACATGCAGAGGGAACACATGCAGAGGAGGCAGTGGAGGAAGAAATACATGATGCAGAGAAAGAAACAAAAGAGGGGGATGAGGATTATGTACCAAGCAGTGATGACCACATTTCAGAGGGAAGAGTTTCAGAGAAGGAAGAAAGTTCAAATTGATGAACTAGAGCCTGAAGAGGAATACCATAGTTGTCCATCTGCTTCTGAATGTGATCACAGACCTGCTGAATTTGATGACTTATACAGTGAGGGTGAGGAGGAATACAGTACTCCAATTGTGGGTGAACTAGTCCTAGGTCAACAATGGATGAATCCTAGTGAGTGCAGAAGATTTTTAAGGACTTTTGCTATAAAAAAAACACTTTTGAAATTAAATTTGTTAAGAATGAATCGAATAGGATATAGGGTGTGTGTGGAGAAGAGACATGTCCTCTTGGCCCATTGGTCATGGTCAAACCTGATTTTAATAATTGATCAAACTATGTCTCGATATATATGCAAGTCAACTCAGATGTTTACCTACGACGTTTTGGACACTGCTCAACAATGGATATCAACAATGTTCAAGACTGAAGCCGTTTGCCATTCAGAATGTACTTCCTGTTACGCAATGTAATTTTTTATTTTATTGAGTCTAGGAATACATTGTACACCGAGTCATACTGGCAAATAGGCTATCCGAAAATGTTTTTCAAAACCATCCTATTCTTTTACAAATGACCTACGTTTTTGAAAAATATTCTTTTTACAAAAAGTCTTTGAAGGATTTTTCAAAAAAACCAAAATTTTATTTTCTCCAAAAATGAACTGGCAGAACCCAAGG
Organism: Iris pallida; assembly: GCA_029216955.1. Classification (NCBI taxonomy): domain Eukaryota; kingdom Viridiplantae; phylum Streptophyta; class Magnoliopsida; order Asparagales; family Iridaceae; genus Iris; species Iris pallida. The sequence continues at coordinate 14,382,158 of JANAVB010029617.1, forward strand.
AGAACTGTCACGTCCCAGAACCAGAATACTGGAGAGCGGGGGCAGACATAGCCAGCTACGTATAACGGAATAGAATCCACACCGCTATACGGTCACGGCTGTCTAGATATGTGAGGGTTTCACTACAATCCATCAGTCTCTTAAGGTCATAAAATAGCCTATTGTCTCAATCTCAATCAACTAATAATAATCACAAGATATCAGATCACCAAATATACAATTGTAAGGCGTCCCAAATATTACATATCCAGATGATCATGAAGCTAGTCGTACAAAATGTAAGGACTAGCAAGAGTTTAAGTCATACATGATCAACCTCGAGTTGCCAATCATGCTTACAGCCCGTAGGCAGACAGTAAATAAAGTTGCAAACGAGCTAACACTTGCTCGGCGGCTAAACGCCTCAAAAGAATAATTTTACAATAGAGTGGGAGAGCAAAAATAAACCCACTCGTTGCCCTGGTTACGCCTGGTGACCACCATCGGGCTGAAATGCAGGGAGATCCTTTGGTGCTGCTCCGGTATCTGGCCATACAAAACCAGCTGGGTCAGACCCCAGAAAGAGCAAGTGCCACAAAGGAGGCTTCACTTAAGAACTAAAATCAGCAATTAGCACAAGAGTAAAATTACAATAATAAAAGGCAGTAGTTAAAGAAAAAAAAAAGCATGATGGGTAATTATAAAAGACAATCTTGTATAGAATCACTAAAAGACAGGACATATAGAAAGAAAGCATGACAGGATGATATACGATGAGATAACCATGGGACTATTCAGATAGCCAGGTTACAACCCGTAAACCAAACAAGGACCGAGGTTGTAACCCTTCGTCTGAACGGAACTTGGTTTCTCTCACCATTTATCGGCAAGATAAATATAAGAAATCAGGTCAAGTAACATTCTGGAGTGACAATCATTATGGTGACAATCTGGAGAGTACAAGGCATTAGAGTGATAATCTGGAGTGACAATCATTATAGTGACAATCATTCAATCATTCTGGTACAATCTTGCAATTAATCAATTCTAGACAATACTATACTGGACTAGACTCCATCCAAGCAATCACGGCCAATCATTGCCTACGGCTTTCTACATTAACTAACTAGGGTTATCATAATCCTAATTACTAGCAAGATGCAATGAGATGCTCCAAGTAGTCACAGGCCCTGCAGCTATCCAGGTTATCCAGGCAATCATTATAGTGACAATCTGGAGAGTACAATGCATTATAGTGACAATAGAGTTCAATCATTTGAAGTGACAATCAAGAGTGCCCCACATGACAGTGGGCTGGAAATGTGCCCTACTCGTCGGCAGGCTACAAGTCCAAATATTTGCGGCCGGGATAACGGGATCGCCTGTAACTGGGGAACATCTCTTCATGTCTAGTGAATTATACTAGTCATTAACCTTAGTCTATTTCAGTAGGTACTCCTGACCGTGGTACTCAGGAGTCCCCTCCTAGACATGATACAAGACAGGACTGGATTATTTGTACAAGCACAATCGCCCACGGTGCCAGGATCAATTATACAGGTCATGTCATGTCAGGTGTACTTTGCCAGGAGTGCGCCACGACGGGCCACTATCAGGTCATGCCAGGTTATCATGTCATGAGTGTACCACTACGGGTCACTATCACGTCGTGTTCAATTATCAATTCCAAACATACAAATGAATTCATGATTTTCAAGTTCAGGACAAAAGGCGTAAGGATATAAAATGGACGTTAAATATCTAATAAAAATATCAATATACAGGGCTATAGGAGAGCCATGCGGCTAAGGCACATGCGGCCAGGAAAGGGTAGACTCATGCGGCCCAATTAGGAGAGCGTATGCGGCCAGGGTCACTGGATCCCATGCGGCTAAGACAAGGGGGCGCATGCGGTCAGGAAGATAGGAAACTCATGCGGCTGGGGGAATAGGTCTTATGCGACTAGCTGGCCAATCAGGTACATGCGGCTAGGGGTGAGCATTATTCGATTTTGGACCGAAAACCGAACCGAACCGAACCGAATAAGGAATTCGGTTCGGTTTTAAAAAAAATCGGTTCGGTTTCGGTTTTGAAAATACTAAATTTTTTTATTCGGTTTCGGTTTCGGTTTTGGGATTCGGTTTCGGTCCAAAACCGAAAACCGAATAAGAAAATTTAGTTTATATATATATATATATGTGTGTGTGTGTGTGTGTGTGTGTGTGTGTTAATTATAGGTATATACTAAATATATATAGGTATATGTTATAGGTATATACTGAATATATCTAGGTATATTTAGTTATTATATATATTAACAAAAAAACAAAAAAAAAAACAAAAACCGAATAAACCGAACACCGAACCGATTTAATTCGGTTCGGTTCGGTTCGGTTATTGACCAATTCGGTTCGGTTTCGGTTTTGCTTATTCGGTTTCGGTCCAATTCGGTTTTTGCTTATTCGGTTCGGTTTGAACCGAATAAACCGAATGCTCACCCCTACATGCGGCCGGGGGGGAGAAGTGTGGTTCCATACGGCTCGAGAAGAAGCAACCCATGCGGCTGCGGGGGAAGGGAACCATATGCGGCTCAGAAGGGAAGAGTACTCATGCGGCTGCGGGGAGTAATGCCTATGCGGCTGGGAGCAAGTGTGCATATGCGGCTCGCGAGTGTTGAGTTCATGCGGCTCAGGGTGAAGTCCTCATGCGGCTGGGTCAAGCAAGTCTCATACGGCCAACGGGAATGGCGCATGCGGCTGCAGAGTTCAGAACTTATGCGGCTGGGAATTTAGTGAGTTATGCGGCCAGATGAGTTCGGCCCTCATGCGGCTCAAGTACTTCCAGCCATGCGGCTGAAGAGAACACTTGCCGCATGAATATTCATGCGGTCAAGTCAAGCACTGTTCATCTTCTCCAAAATTTCAGAGAAGAAGAACACCATGAGAGCCAAGTCCTCAAGCTCCATAACTCCATCATCCGGAGCCTAAATCCGAACTTCTATAGGTCAAAATGGGGTAGAACGAAATTCTCTACAACATGAAACCATCAAAAACTAGGAAATAACAAGATTAAGTAGATCAAACCCCAAAAATCCGAAAATAATGCAAACTTAGATCTACAAGAATCTAGCCAAGAAAAATGGAAATGCCAAGAACTAAAGTGAGTTAAAATACTGTAAAAAAGAGAATGAAGTAATAAAATCAGAGTTCCTCCATGAAGCAAGTTGCACTTGCCTAGACCTCTCTCTCCTCTCTCTGGTAGGTAAGGAAGTAATGGGGAAGAAGAAGATGATAATGAAGAGAGAGAATAAAGAGGGCTAATAAATACAAAATGGTGGTGGTAGGTAGGGGTTCACCTTGGGTTCATCATGAACCCAATCAAAACCAAGCCAGGCCGAACCAACCAACCCGAACCAGGAATAGACCAAGCCAAGAAGGAATTAAGCAAAAAAATCATGCAATACAAGAATAATTACGTACACGTATTCCGGAAATACGTAATACGAACCACAGGCATTACAGAACTCGGCCCGAGTTCGGCCAGAGTTCGACCATTTGGAACGTTAGTGAACGTTGGGTTTTTGAACTTGGTCATCCTTCAGTTACGGTTTGTTACATAGAGTTCTGTCCAAATTCTATCAGAGTTCTGTCTTTGGAAAAACTATAAATAGAGAAGCATTTCGATCATTTCAAATCACCGATTCACTTTCAATCTCTTCTCTTCCTGAGCTTACATTCTTCCAAAGAGTTTCTAAAAATCTTTCATTTTTAAATCCCAAGCCAGTTACAATCCTCTAGTCGATTTGTTAGTGCGGTACGGTTTAGAAGTTTTAGAGCGATTGTAATCAGAGGCTTGATAGAAGATTCAACTCTTCAAAATTGAAGTTGGTCGAGTTCTTCGTATCAAAGCTCGCGTCTGTAGAAGTTGCAAGGACTTCGTATGAAAACTTGCAGGATTTTCCAATAGTGGATTCAACTGAAAGCTAGAGTTCTTCCGACTGGACTAGTCCTCACAAGAGGGAAACCAGTATAAATCTCGGTGTTTACGTTTGCCTTCTGATCACTTTTAATTTCTGTCATTTACTTTTTGTGATTATTATTATATCTGTGATCTAACTGCTAACAAGTTTTTAATTAGCAATATTCCGCTGCCTACTCTATTCACCCCCCCTCTAGAGTATTCTGCTTTACGATTTCGTTCCTACAATTGGTATCAGAGCAGGTTATACAGGTAAAGCAAGGTAAAATTGCAGTTATATTCAATTTTTATATAGATCACAGTATTACACATGGCAACTGTGAAATTCACAAGTGAAGGCCAAGCCACAAACAGACCTCCACTGTTTGACGGCACAAACTACACTTATTGGAAAACACGTATGAGTTTCTTTCTGAAATCTCTTGATTTTGACTTATGGTCTGTGGTTATTGATGGCTATAAAAAGCCACCTCGTATAAATGTTGATGGAGTTTTAGCTGAAAAACCCCATGACAAATATACATATGAAGAAAAAAAAGGCCAGTCTTGACGCACGTGCTATTAACGCTTTATTTTGTGCTTTAGACAGAACTGAATTCAACAGGGTGTCTACTTGCACAACATCAAACGAAGTGTGGAAACTTCTCGAAGTAACCCACGAAGGAACAACACAAGTCAAGGAGTCAAAGATCAGCAGACTTACTCAGGAGTATGAGGCATTCAAAATGAAGCCAAGTGAATCAGTCACTCAGATGTTTACAATATTCTTGGATATTGTAAATCCTCAGTCCTCACTAGGCAAGGATTACAGTAACCATGAGAAGATTCGTAAACTTCTACGAGCCCTTACAAAGAACTGGATTCCAAAGGCTACAACAATCATTGAAGGGAACGACCTCTCAACAATGTCTCTAGAAACACTCATGGGTAAGCTACTCACTCACGAGTTAGAACTTCAAGACTTTGAAGATGCTACACCAAAGGAGAAGTCAGAGAAGACGATCGCTCTCAAGGCTCAACTGTCACGACCCGTACCCTTATGAGGGGTACGAGCACGTGGGTACGTCCAGCCTACGCCGCAGTATCGGCGGTAGAACGCTGTATATAACGTCTGTAAATACTACGACTAACAGATAAATGTACATGTACAGTATATACACTCCGAATGGAGGCGACATAACAATACAGTCTCAATCACATAATCAAAACTAGGGTAGATAGCATGAAAAGAGATATGATAGATAAACAAGAAACGAGTCCAAAATTCACAAGTCAGAGCTAACACAACATCCAGAGTCTCAGATAATATAAGATAGATGTTACAAACTGAAATGTACTAGCTGGCTCGCAGGCCAGGCAACCCTAACTAAACTATGCTACTCAGGGTGAGCAAAGTCTAGTGGCTCTACCAACAAACCACAGTCTAAGTCTACTCCGTCCGACTCAACCCCATAGTAGGTCGAGCAGTCCGCCTCAGAGTCATCTGTAATATATCATAACGATATCCTGTCAGGAAAATGAGCAAGTACAAATACTAACAGCAGTTCCATGTGAATTGACAAATTCTATAAGAGACAGTATAATGAACTACAAGACAAAGATATATAAAAACTTGGGAACCGTTCGGAAGCCGAGTTACAACCCTTAAACCAAACAAGGACTGGGGTTGTAACTCTTCTCCCGAGCAGAACTTAGTCTCCAATCAAGGTACAATGTAAAGGCAAGTAGAGCATATGAGTAACTGTATATCATGGCATGGTAAGAAAATACTGAATGTAGAACAGAGCAGGATATACGATAAGATAAAGTAAATATAAAATGTAATTTGAATTATTAGAGCGTTATGTGATCGGCTTGGGAAACATGATCAGGCTTTCCATCCGACCGGCTATGAACAATGTGTACAATAGAACGGTAAGGCCGGTCACCATGGAAAACTATGAACGATGTGGGGTAAGGCTTTACCCGTCGTGAGGTGAGGGTATAGCTATGAACAATGTATACAGTAGAACAATATGGGAATTTGAACACACAACCACTAATAACTCCCCATCCCCGAATAGTATAAAGGATCCGGACATAACACGTCATGACACGGGATTCAAAAGCAGGTGATCAGCCCACTCCCAAGTCCATGTCTATACAAGTACAAGTAACAAGTCGAGTCATGTACCAATATACCAAGTAATCCGGGAACAACATCTCATGACAGGATTCGACATATACTAGTCCGTGAAGTATCGTGTCTGGAATCAAGTAAGATACTACAACTGAATCGGATATAGCAGATATCAAGACAATAAAAACTATCAGTGAATGTACTCGCCTGCTGTCCTGAGCTGTATAGTATATCAATGCTCAAAGCGGTATCAGAAGACCTAAATATGAGATACTGTAAGTTAATTTAGGTTTAAACAAGTTTAGGAATGATTTACAATGAATGATATGCAATCTAGGTCAAACTAGGTCTCACTGAGTCACACTAAGTCCTGTCAAGTCAATCTAGGTCAAATCAAGTTATATCAAGTCAATCTAAACCAAACCAAGTCAATCCTAGGTCATACCAGTCATCACGGGTCAAAACAAGTCGAAGAAAGTCAAATAGGGTCAAGAGTTGGCCTACAGTTGACTTTTGGTCAACTGGTCAACCCTGGTCAACTCTGGTCAACTCTAGGTCAACCCTGGTCAACCCTAGGTCAATGGTGACTAATAGTTGACTTTTGGTCAACTACACAAGTCTAATGGAAATTGGGACTAATTTGGGTAAAGCGTTGACCCATAGTTGACTTTTGGTCTAAAAAGTCAACCGTGGTCAACCGGGGTCAAGACTAGGTCTAGACGACTATTTCTAACTATTACCAATCTCTACAACCCATATCCAAGTCCATCTTGGACTTGAAAACTCATATCTTGGCCGTAGGCCAATATCATATTTTACCCTTAAAAAGGGTAAAATTCTAGCTTAGGCAACTATCAAGTTAGCCTACCTACGCTTGGTATTTTGACCTGAGCTCCCTAGGGTAGTAAGGTAATAGCCTATACATATATTACCTACCAAGATACCTAAGTAAAATGGACATCTAGTCCATGTTACGGCCCATTGCCGGTATCTTGAATATTTCAAGATACGCAATGGTACGGCGCGATACCGGCGCCCTACAACCCCGATTTCCACCCGGAAGCCTACCCACAAAATCTAAATTACGTATTCTTGCCCCACGCCAAGTTTCAGCTCAATCCGATACTCCGAGCTCCGTTTCGCCCTCTAACTCGGTTTTCCCCTATTTCCTATTCTAGCCTTCTTCCTATTCTTCTAACTTCTTCCAATCTTTCCTTCTAACTTCTAATTCTTTTCTAACTTCTAATTCCATAAACTTCTTCTACTCTTCTCTACGAATCTATCCATATATAATACATATATATATCTATATATATACATATATATATATAGATAAAGGGAGGGGGGTTCTATAGGCTTAAAGCCAAAAAAGGGGGGGGATTCAAACCTGGCAGCAGCCAGGTGCTGCTGCTGCTGCTGTTACTGCAGCATGCTGCTGCTGTTGTGGCCGTTTCTTATTCTTCTTCATCTCCTTCTATCTTCTTATATATATATATACCTCATATATATATATATATATATATATATATATATATATATATATATATATATATATATATATATATATATATATATATATATATATATATATATACATAACTAGATATCTATCTATATATCTATCTAGATATCTATCTATCCATCTAATATATATATAACACACACACATCCATATACACACATCCATATATATATATATATCTATACACTCATCTCTATATATATATATATATAAATACACTCTCATAACTATATATATATATATATATATATATAAACACACACACACACACACCCTCACACAACACAAACACACACGCAATCTCACCACTCTCATTCTCATGACACTAATTTCATATCAAATATATACACACACTCACACACATAAATACACATGTATATATATATATATATATATATATATATATATGTACATATATATATATATATATATATATATATATATATATATATATATATATATATATATATATATATATATATATATACCATTCAAAAAGGATTAAACCCTAATAAATTATTAACCTATTTTTCTAGGAAAAACCTACAAATTTGTGGGCAAATGGTAGAGAATCTTCTCCTCTCCATTTATTGTGAATGAACTAAATGCAAAAGAGAAATAGATTAGAAATTAAGAACATACCTAAAGGAAATGGTTGGAGGAAGAAAGCTTTGGAAAGAAAAATGAATTTGAAAGAGAGAGAGAGAGAGTTGCTTAGTGGAGAAGAAAGGGGAGGGGGGGGGGGGGGGGGGGGGGGCTAGTCATGGCCGGCCAAGGCATGGCATGGGTGTGGGTGAGGGGCACTTGTAATTACAAGTTTGCCCCTCCCTAAGCCTAATGCAAATAAATTCCAAAATAGGTTTAGGAAGTTGCTAAAAATAAATAAAAATCATAATTAAACTAAATTACTCATGGGGGACTAGTCCAAACTCTTAAACCCTAAAGTTTAGTGTGGTGGGCCATGGTTAGCTAACATGCTAATTACAGCTCAAGTCGAAATTCATCGGGGTCCCGAATTAACTCGGAATGCGATGAAATTCGAATCCGACTCCTATAATAATTAAATAATAATATTCATGAAATAAAATTCCCAAAAATATTATAAAATAAAAAATTATTATTTTACCCCTAACTGGAAAAAGTGAGGGTGACAAGTCTATCCACCTTAAAAAAATTTCGTCCTCGAAATTAAAACCAAACAATAGTAAATTATCAAAATCACAAGTCATGGCTTAAAATTTAAAATGATTTAAAATCTCAAAAATTAAAGCATGAATTAAATGACTAATATGATAAAATTTAAAATTACTCTCAAATAGAAACTGGGTGCTATAAGTCTATCCACCTTAAAAGAATTCATCCTCCAAAAATTAAAACAAAGTAAACACAGAAAAATCATGCAGTTCGATAATCGTATGCGTCTGTCCAATCATCATGATACTCAGAATCTCCGTCATGCCAGTGAGCAAGGCTACGATAATCACAGAGTCCTCGACTAAGGTACATACCTCTAGAATTATGGTATTTAAAATTTTCGCATTGCCGCTAGCTTGGCAGCGAAAACCTTAAATTTCCACACCCGAGAAATATGTCCGTAATCCGACTATATGTCCTCACTCTGCCAGCTAGCATGACCCTAGAGGATTCTAAAATCTCATAATCGAGGCGACCCAGCCCATACGACTTATCTCAGAAGAATATCACATCACAAGGACAAAATTTTATCAAACGATCAAGGAACAGATGGAATCGAATTTCAAGACAGTTTATAAGAAGGCAAACGCGGAAATGAGATCGAAGGATTGGAACCTGCTATCTGCTCTGCTACTGCCTGAGTGGGCTCAACTGTCATGGCGAAAGCTCGCCCCTGCTGGCCTCCTCTAGCCTGCTGCACTCCGTCCTGGCCTGCCTGTCTGGCTGCACGGGCAGCACAGTTCTTCACCTGGTGGTCTGGAGCTCCACAGAATAAACAAACTCCCTGCTTTATCCTACAATCCTCTCGGGTGTGCCCCATCTTCTTGCAGAAGGCATACTGGATGGCCTGCCTCTGGCCCTGTCCCTGGTGTTGCTGGGCACGCGCTGGTGCCTGCTGAATCTGCAATAGAGCCTGCTGCTGCTGAAATGGCCTCTGCTGATGCTGAAAGTGGGGGCGCTTGGCCGGTCCCGTACTGGAACTCGCCCCCATGGTATCACCGCTCCTCTTCGGCTTGAGGCCGAAGTCCTCCTCTGCGATCTGCGCGTCCATCAATATCTGATCGAACGTCGCGTCACGGCGACCCGAGGTGCGGGTGCGCACTGCATGAATAAGTCCCCTACGGAACTTATGAGCCTTCTGCCCCTCATCCTGGATCATGTCGGGAGCGAACCTGCTAATGCGGAAGAACTCTGCTGCATACTCGTCCACCGACGAGTTCCCCTGCACTAGACCCACGAACTGGCCCTCCAATGCTGTAAGAGCCACGTCCGGGAAGAACTTCTCCTTGAAGAGCCTCCGAAAGTTCTCCCAAGTCAGCCCTCTCACCGACGCACGAGGGTCCGTGCAGTACCATGTCAGCGCAATGTCGAAGAATCGGCTGGCTGCGGCCGAAACCCAAAGTGCTCTAGAAAGCTCTGCCAGCTCCATGCTCCGCTGTACATCCTCTAGCCAGTCGTCTGCATAAAGGATGCCCTCCGTGCCTGTGAAGTCCCTGGAACTCATCTTCCTAAAGTCCAATACTGTCCCCCGGCCTGGACTGCTGCTGGCCAGTAGGGCCCTGCACCGTACCCGGTGCCATTCTCTCTACTGCTGCCAGGGCAAGCTGTGAAACCCGTAATTTCAAAAAAATTATTTATTAATGATTGTTAATTTAGGAATTTGTATTTTTTAGAAAAATATGGAAACTGGAAATTTTATCGAAACATGTAATTTTCTAATTAATTAATATCATGTTATTTAGATTAAAATTATATTTCAAAAAGATAAAAATTTTGAATTAGTTAAATTAATTCTGGAAATTCGATTTTTTGTTATTTTTCTAAAATCATTAAAATTTTGTGTTTGCTAAATTAATAATGTGCCAGATTAGTACTAGTAGCTAAATAAGAAAATTTCTAATTTCAAAATAAACATGGATTTTTGTTTTGGCTGACCCAGACCGGAACATTTTTCCCAAGTCCCGAACTCATCTAGAATTCAAAGATATTTCAGTTAAATAATTAATTGATTAGCAAATTATTAATATAAATTATTTATTTAGGAAAAAAATGTATTTTTAATAAATTCCTGTATTTTATTTTGGCCCTGACCCGTCTAGACCTGTCCCGAACCCATCTCGAACCCAAATTCTGTTTCCAAAGTTAATTGGAAGTCCCACATATAATTATTTATTTTAATTGTTATTTATAGGAAAGGAAATCTTTAAATTCTTTATTACTTTCTTTGAACTTTCTCTTTCTTCCATTTTACTTTCATCAGCAAAGGAAAGCAAGTTTCCTTTTCCTTTCAAAACTGTAGACTTCCCCTCTCCCCGCAAGCAACGGCCGCTGGCCGCGACCTTCTCCCTTCCGAAACTGCTGCGACTCTCCACTCCCGTAACCCCTTTCTCTCCTCCTATTTAAACCTTTCTCTACTTCTCTCTTTACTCTCACCCTCTCTCCACCAAACCCCTCACCCAGCCAACCCCAAACCCACGCCCCTGGTCTGTCGACCGCCGACCACCCCGTCGGCGCCCCGCGCGTGAGCCCCTCTCCCCGCGCCCACGCCTGCGTCCGCCGACCGCGGCTGCTCCTCTCGCCAGCGCGTCCGCCGGCGCCCCCTTTCCGGCCAGATCCGCCCCTGAGCACCGCTTCCAGAGGGCCGACCATCTCCGCGCCACCCCGGCGAACTCCCCGTCGGCCGATCCCGACCGGCTCCCCCGCGCCCCCTTCTGTCCCCGAGGCTGCCGCCTCCTCCTACAGCGCGACCCCAGCGCTGTCCCCTCCTCCGCGGCCCCGCTGTGCTGTCCAGCGCCCCCGACCGCGCGGCAACCCTGCGGCCAGCGCCCTTCTCCGGCGAGGCGCTGCCCTAGCCGCTCTCTCCCGCGGATCCCCTCTCTCCCGCAGACTCTTCCGCCCCTCTTCGGTGCGTGGTTGAGTCTGGATCTGTGAAGTTTTGCTGTCCGGGATTCGCGACGTTGCTGTCCAGATCTGCGACCTGCTGCCGAACTTCGTTTCGAGTTTTTCCCAAGATTTTCCCGCGGCTCCCAGCCAACGGAATTTGGTAATTTCTTGGTAATCACAGTAGTTCGTCCCTCCCGTAGAGTCGGTGATGAAATCGGTCCCCGGTTTCCCTTTGGGAAATCCGGTTAGCTGCGTAATATTTTCGATTAGCTGCGTTAGTGTATTTTCCTGTGCTTTATCTGCTGGTTTGGTGTGGTTTGGTTTGTTTTTGGGATTTCCGGATATTTCGGGAAAATTCGGTTGTTTGGGAATTATTCTGGTGGTGTTGGAAATTAGTTTCGGTGGATATTTTGGGATTATTATTTGGGATGGAATATTTGCAGGTTTTCCGTGGCGCATTTCCCAGTTTTGGGTTTGTCCCGAAATAGAGGAAGTGCTGCCCAAATTTTTACAAAAACTATATTATATTGATTTCAAAATTGGATTTTCGGAAATGAATTTTTAACTGATTTTCGGGCGACGACCGTACCGGTCGGTGGGCCCCGGCAAAATGCAAACGCACCGGTCCGACCGGGCGTTGAGGTATTAGCCGAATTTTGAAGAATGGACCGAGTCTGAGACTCTTAGCTTCTTTTTAATTATTTTAATTAATATTTAGACTTTTTAGTATAGTTATTTAATTACCGCACTTTATTTAATAATTAAGTCATTTTCTCTCATTTGATGTAAAAGAAAATTGTACAGGGCATAAGCCCACCCTAGGACCATTAGCTGTGCCATTGTATTGGTTAGCATAGTTTTATTTTATTTTCTGGTGGATGTGATTTGGGTGGTTGTGATTAGACGCATAATCGTAGCTAGAGCGTAATTTACTGATTAATTAAGAATTAATTAATATGGATAAAATATTAGAAAATAACTAGTTCACGATTTATCACTAAAGGAAAACTGTATTTTTATATGTATATTACAAAAACTCAAAGTTTTCCAAAGTTAAATTGATTCTCGTGTATTTCCAAATAATCCAATTAACCGGCTTAATCAACGCACGTAGTTGCGACGTAATCGTTAGCTGTAGATTAATACAACATAAAACCTGACTAGGACATGACTACTAGAGATTGCAACTAGCACACCTAGTCTGGTTATTCAAGGTTCTAAGTCGAGTTCTCAACTGTAGGAACTCGAAGTTACAACTGACGTTCCTCCTCGGTACCGACTAGTCCTTCCAGTCAATCTAATACAAGGCAAGTTTCGAACTGTGTATTCCTGTATTTTATTTAGTAAAGTTAAGCTGCATGTTAAACCACACTGCTGGCACGGAACTCTACCGACTGTTACTGTTACTGAATCTGGGACTGGGGGAATAGTGTAGACGTTTATGACCAAAGCCCTACTGAACTGACTGTGTTAGCTTACCCCTCTCACACACGGGGATAAGCCATATCGTATCGCTAGGATACTACTGATCAACCCAAGCCGGTCATAGACGTTTGCATATTCAAAACACACTGAACTGTTTTAAACTGCTAAAAATTGTTATTTTAAACTGTTTATCCTGCACTTTCCAATTACTATTTAAGATATGAGATGCATATTTCGTTCTTGCTCCCTCCTGACTGGAGACAACATTTTAGGTAACACTGAGGAGGATGAGCTATATCATAATAGCTATTATGACTCGGTTCTCTACCTTGCGACGGTACCGGAGCCTTCTCCGGAGGACGCTGAACCTGGAACAACTGAACCTGATGCTTAGATAGTTTTCCCTTTTCTGCATTTTTTTCATTTTCTTGGATCTTGTATTTTATTTCAGCATTTCCCTTCCAGTTGTATTTCTGAATATTTTATCAAATAAAGTTTCATTTCCGAATAGAACAGTTGTGACAAATGTACTTGTGTTGTTGTGAATACCTGCAATGGAACAGCTTACTGCCGCCGTCTCACCACGGTGCAGGCTGGGCATGGTCCGGTTTGACCCAATAACTTGGGATCGGGTCGTGACATGTTTTTAGTGGTGGCCCATGCAGGTCTGAACAACAACTTAGGAAAACATACCTAGAAACAATTAGAACACTAGAACATTGATTTGTCACAACATAGGTCCAATTTATATATAAATAAATATTTTGCTTGATTATAGGCTGGTAGGCTACCTTGCTTATGTGTGCATCCTAAACCTTCCAGAGAATGACCATTGACAAGACCAAATCCTGCTGGCGATGAGGTGTCATCTCCGGATCATACCCCATCTCCTCAACCAAGCCCAGGGTCTTTTCCCTCGCGGCTGTTTGACCGTCCTCATAGTGCATCCAGTGAAGTTTTTCCTACACTGGCGATTCCTACCTCATCTCAAACTGAATTACATTTCCTTGGTGGAGTATTCATTTTTGTTGCTCCACTAGTACCAGCAATCATCTTCCAAATGGTTGTCCTATTTCAAGAAATCCTGGAGTTCCAGAAAGCTCAAGATGAAGTCCAGCAGGAACAGATGAATATCACGAGAGAAGACATGAAGAACGTCATGATGTAGCCTTAGTTATCCCCAACCAAGTTAGAGCAGAACTTTTGTCCTAGGAAGGATACCCTTGAAACTAGAAGATATTTTGGGTCCCATCAAGTACTCTACTTTTCGGCAACCTTGTCGTAAGAAGCTATGGGCTTGTAACTATTGCAAGAGGCCTGGTCATCAGACCGTTAGTTGCCGCAAGAGATTGGGACAATGTTTAGCATGTGGATCTGCTGAACATCGGGTAAAGGACTGCCCCTTATCATTCCATCAAACCAGAGCTCATATCCCAGCAACACCTGTTAGGCCACAACCTAGGGACCCTCTTTCTATCCAGCAGACCCTACCCCTTACAATAAGGCATGATGCATACTCGAGGTTCATAGGAAAGGAAGCAGTTGGAGACTGCTCATGCAAGAGCCAGGACCATGAAGAATAGTACCTAGAACCGCTGAATAGTATCATCTTTTTGGAAGTTGTAACAGGATGTCCTTAGATCAATCATAAGAGTTTTTGCTGTAATTCTCCCCATGAATAGAAATTTTAGTTACACCCTTATGGCAGATGTTTTCCCTGATAGTCTCCCGGATTATCCCAGATCTAGACATAGGTTCACCCTTGACTTAGTCCCTGGCTCTTTCCCTAATTCTAAAGGATGTTACAGAGACAACCCGAGGGTGGCCAAGAAAATGAAGGACCAGATCAATGAAGGCTCTAGAATTTATTCAGAGTGGAACTTCACTTTAGGGAGTACCTATCTTGTTTGTGCCCAGAAGTATGGAACAACGGATGTGCATCGATTACCAGACACTAAAGAACAAGTATTTTCTGTCTGGATCGAGGATCTGTTTGATCTGGTTGTGTGGAGTTAGGGTGTTTCGAAGTTTGACTTAAGATTTGACTTCCATCAAATCAAAGTCAGGAAAGAGGACATTTCCAAGACGGCGTTCAAACACCAAGTATGGATAGTTTTCTTTGGTCAGGACGTTAGACTGACAAATGCTTCTGCTGTGTTTATGAATCTCATGAACAGAGATTTTCATGAGTATTTGAATCAGTTTATCTTCTCCATAGATAACATTCTGATATATTTGAAGACTGAAGAAGAGCATGAAGAACACCTGAGGAAGTTTTGGAAACTTTGAGGAAAAAGAAGTTTTATGGTAAGTTATCTGAACGTGGATTTTTGACAAGGTGGACTTTTGGCCATGTTGTCAAGAGAAGAAATTTCGATAGAAGATAGCTGTTGTTGAATAGTAGTATACCCCAAGTTCAATTCGGAAGTTTCTTGAACTTGGCCGGCTACTATCAGAAGTTCGTGAAGGATTTCGTCAAGATTGCTGAGTCGATGACGAAGCTCACTTAGGAAGAATGAAGAGTTCATCTGAACGAAAGTTTGCCAGGCGGCATTGAGGAGCTGAAGAAGAGACTTACCACTACACCAATCCTTGCGCTACCCGCAGGAACCGGTGGGTTCTCAATTTACAGTAATGTCTCTGGAAAAGGACTGGGCTACGTTCTTCAACAACATGGGAAAGTAATTGCTTACACATATAGGCAACTACAGACTCATGAGAAGAATTATCCCACACCTAATTTGAAATTTGCTGCAATTATCTTTACTTTGAAGCTGGAAGCATGATTTTTATGGAAAGGGAGTAAAATTTATACGGACTACAAAAAGTCTGAAATATGTCTTCACTCAGAAAGGGCTGAATGTTAGACTAAGAGCTAGCTGAAGCAGATGAAGGATTTTGAAATCAACCTGCAGTACCATTCAGGTAAGGCTAATGTGGTTGGTCGATACTGATGGCGAAGTTCTTAACCAAGGACTGGCACCTGCTAGAAGGCATTAAAAAGTTTGGACTGGAGGTTATACTACCTGGAGATAGAAGGACGGAGCTGGATGTTGATTCAGTATTGATGAAGTTCGAGGCAGATGGACAAAATCAAGAGAACGTAGTTTCAAAACGAGGCACTTTGCAGGCTTAGAGATCAAGTGTTGGCAGGAACACTTGAGGGTCTCTAAATTAATCAGCATCGAAACTCTAAAGAATGGTACGAGACTTTGCGTATCGGCTGACAAACGGAGGAACGAGTTGATGAAAGAAATGCACCAGTCACAGTATTTCATATATTCAGGAGTTAATAAGATGTATCGGAATATGCCTCCATTTGATTGGTGATATGGAATAAAGAAGGACAATTCCAGGTATGGGATTAGATGTGAATTTGTCAACATGAAGAATTTAGCAAGAGGACAACAAGTTTGTTGAAGCCGCTGGACAATTCGGAGTGGAAGTAGAAGCATATAACAATGAACTTTGAGTAAGGTTTGCCTTGTTCCTAAGGAGGGAAGGGCACCAATTAGATTATAGTGGACCGACTGACTAAGTCAGCACACTTTATTCCCTTCAAAGTTGGTTTATCCACTAAGAAGTGGGCAGCATTGTACGAGAAGCACATCTACCGGATTCATGGAGTACCGTGGGACGAGCAAGCAGAGAGGTCAATCCAGATGCTTGAAGATGTATTGGGATTTTGCGTCTTGGAATTTGGTAGGTCTTGGGAAGACCAAATTACATTTGGTGAAGTTTTCCTACCAGAGGAACGATCAGTGTTAGCAGAACAGGAAAGTTGAGCCAGGTACATCAGGCCATTTGAAGTTTTACGACGAGTTGGAAGCAGCGTACCGGTTAGCTCTATCAGCTAATCTTGAGAGTGTGCAACGTCTTCTACGTATCACATCTCAGACGCTATATTTCGGATCCGAGTCCCATATTGGATAATTCAGAGCTGAATATTGGACTCAACCTTTCAGAGCCAGAGAAACCAGTTGCAAGTGTAGTCAGAGGTGAGAAGAAGATCAGAATTTGAGTCATAACATAACTCTTATCTTTTCGTTCTAAACATGACTAATGCTGCTAAATTAGCCTAGTTTTGCAAGCTATTTTTTTGTCAAGCTTGATCATGACGGTATTTTATTGGGTGCACCCACTAATATATTGTCTAATCAGGACCGGTGCATGATGGTCTGATCAACCTCGTGTACTTTGGTTCGCTTTTGTATTTTTCTACATGGATGATATCATAAACCGTCTCATCCACGACTGCCTTGGAAATTCTTATTGTTGGATCTGAGTTACGGACGTAATATCCGTACCTGTTTGATTCTCTTACCCTGCCTTTAAATTTCGAGGACGAAATTTCTTAAGGAGGGAAGGTTGTGAAACCCGTAATTTCAGAAAAATTATTTATTAATAATTGTTAATTTAGGAATTTGTATTTTTTAGAAAAATATGGAAACTGGAAATTTTATCGAAACATGTAATTTTCTAATTAATTAATATCATGTTATTTAGATTAAAATTATATTTCAAAAAGATAAAATTTTTGAATTAGTTAAATTAATTCTGGAAATTCGATTTTTTGTTATTTTTCTAAAATCATTAAAATTTTGTGTTTGCTAAATTAATAATATGCCAGATTAGTACTAATAGCTAAATAAGAAAATTTCTAATTTCAAAATAAACATGGATTTTTGTTTTGGCTGACCCAGACCGGAACATTTTTCCCAAGTCCCGAACTCATCTAGAATTCAAAAATATTTCAGTTAAATAATTAATTGATTAGCAAATTATTAATATAAATTATTTATTTAGGAAAAAAAATGTATTTTTAATAAATTCCTGTATTTTATTTTGGCCCTGACCCGTCTAGACCTATCCCGAACCCATCTCGAACCCAAATTCTGTTTCCAAAGTTAATTGGAAGTCCCACATATAATTATTTATTTTAATTGTTATTTATAGGAAAGGAAATCTTTAAATTCTTTATTACTTTCTTTTAACTTTCTCTTTCTTCCATTTTACTTTCATCAGCAAAGGAAAGCAAGTTTCCTTTTCCTTTCAAAACTGTAGACTTCCCCTCTCCCCGCAAGCAACGGCCGCTGGCCGCGACCTTCTCCCTTCCGAAACTGCTGCGACTCTCCACTCCCGTAACCCCTTTCTCTCCTCCTATTTAAACCTTTCTCTACTTCTCTCTTTACTCTCACCCTCTCTCCACCAAACCCCTCACCCAGCCGACCCCAAACCCACGCCCCTGGTCTGTCGACCGCCGACCACCCCGTCGGCGCCCCGCGCGTGAGCCCCTCTCCCCGCGCCTACGCCTGCGTCCGCCGACCGTGGCTGCTCCTCTCGCCAGCGCGTCCGCCGGCGCCCCCTTTCCGGCCAGATCCGCCCCTGAGCGCCGCTTCCAGAGGGCCGACCATCTCTGCGCCACCCCGGCGAACTCCCCGCCGGCTGATCCCGACCGGCTCCCCCGCGCCCTCTTCTGTCCCCGAGGCCGCCGCCTCCTCCTACAGCGCGACCCCAGCGCTGTCCCCTCCTCCGCGGCCCCGCTGTGCTGTCCAGCGCCCCCGACCGTGCGACAACCCCGCGGCCAGCGCCCTTCTCCGGCGAGGCGCTGCCCTAGCCGCCCTCTCCCGCGGATCCCCTCTCTCCCGCAGACTCTTCCGCCCCTCTTCGGTGCGTGGTTGAGTCTGGATCTGTGAAGTTTTGCTGTCCGGGATTCGCGACGTTGCTGTCCAGATCTGCGACCTGCTGCCAAACTTCGTTTCGGGTTTTTCCCAAGATTTTCCCGCGGCTCCCCGCCAACGGAATTTGGTAATTTCTTGGTAATCACAGTAGTTCGTCCCTCCCGTAGAGTCGGTGATAAAATCGGTCCCCGGTTTCCCTTTGGGAAATCCGGTTAGCTGCGTAATATTTTCGATTAGCTGCGTTAGCGTATTTTCCTGTGCTTTATCTGCTGGTTTGGTGTGGTTTGGTTTGTTTTTGGGATTTCCGGATATTTTGGGAAAATTCGGTTGTTTGGGAATTATTCTGGTGGTGTTGGAAATTAGTTTCGGTGGATATTTTGGGATTATTATTTGGGATGGAATATTTGCAGGTTTTCCGTAGCGCATTTCCCAGTTTTGGGTTTGTCCCGAAATAGAGGAAGTGCTGCCCAAATTTTTACAAAAACTATATTATATTGATTTCAAAATTGGATTTTCGGAAATGAATTTTTAACTGATTTTCGGGCGACGACCGTACCGGTCGGTGGGCCCCGGCAAAATGCAAACGCACCGGTCCGACCGGGCGTTGAGGTATTAGCCGAATTTTGAAGAATGGACCGAGTCTGAGACTCTTAGCTTCTTTTTAATTATTTTAATTAATATTTAGACTATTTAGTATAGTTATTTAATTACCGCACTTTATTTAATAGTTAAGTCATTTTCTCTCATTTGATGTAAAAGAAAATTGTACAGGGCATAAGCCCACCCTAGGACCATTAGCTGTGCCATTGTATTGGGTAGCATAGTTTTATTTTATTTTCTGGTGGATGTGATTTGGGTGGTTGTGATTAGACGCATAATCGTAGCTAGAGCATAATTTACTGATTAATTAAGAATTAATTAATATGGATAAAATATTAGAAAATAACTAGTTCACGATTTATCACTAAAGGAAAACTGTATTTTTATATGTTTATTACAAAAACTCAAAGTTTTCCAAAGTTAAATTGATTCTCGTGTATTTCCAAATAATCCAATTAACCGGCTTAATCAACGCACGTAGTTGCGACGTAATCGTTAGCTGTAGATTAATACAACATAAAACCTGACTAGGACATGACTACTAGAGATTGCAACTAGCACACCTAGTCTGGTTATTCAAGGTTCTAAGTCGAGTTCTCAACTGTAGGAACTCGAAGTTACAACTGACGTTCCTCCTCGGTACCGACTAGTCCTTCCAGTCAATCTAATACAAGGCAAGTTTCGAACTGTGTATTCCTGTATTTTATTTAGTAAAGTTAAGCTGCATGTTAAACCACACTGCTGGCACGGAACTCTACCGACTGTTACTGTTACTGAATCTGGGACTGGGGGAATAGTGTAGACGTTTATGACCAAAGCCCTACTGAACTGACTGTGTTAGCTTACCCCTCTCACACACGGGGATAAGCCATATCGTATCGCTAGGATACTACTGATCAACCCAAGCCGGTCATAGACGTTTGCATATTCAAAACACACTGAACTGTTTTAAACTGCTGAAAATTGTTATTTTAAACTGTTTATCCTGCACTTTCCAATTACTATTTAAGATATGAGATGCATATTTCGTTCTTGCTCCCTCCTGACTGGAGACAACATTTTAGGTAACACTGAGGAGGATGAGCTATATCATAATAGCTATTATGACTCGGTTCTCTACCTTGCGACGGTACCGGAGCCTTCTCCGGAGGACGCTGAACCTGGAACAACTGAACCTGATGCTTAGATAGTTTTTCCTTTTCTGCATTTTTTTCATTTTCTTGGATCTTGTATTTTATTTCAGCATTTCCCTTCCAGTTGTATTTCTGAATATTTTATCAAATAAAGTTTCATTTCTGAAAAGAACAGTTGTGACAAATGTACTTGTGTTGTTGTGAATACCTGCAATGGAACAGCTTACTGCCGCCGTCTCACCACGGTGCAGGCTGGGCATGGTCCGGTTCGACCCAATAACTTGGGATCGGGTCGTGACACAAGCTGATGCGAGTTCTCCATACTCTGCCTCAGCATCTCGATCTGACGGTATGACGCCTCCGACTGGCGCTGCGATGCCTCTGCCTGGGCCCGCTGTGTCTCCATCATCTGCTGAAGGAGAAGGAACATATGATGTGTATCCGTCGGTATCAGTGGTGGTGGCGGCAGTAACTCCGGAACGACGACTGAAACCCTCTGGGGTGGAGGTGGTAGACCTCCCTACACTGCCTGGGTCTCTGGAATAGTAGAATCACTGGGGGGCAGTCTCGTAAACCTTCTCCTCTGTCTGATCAGATCTCTCAGGCAAGCTACTCGATCCAGTAGCCTGCGGGTGCGTCTTCGTCATCCTGGAGACGAATTGAAGTAAAGAGATCAATATGGCACATGAGAAGACATTATCAAAGAAGGACAGTTAATTTAATACAAGGGGAGTAATCATGATAATCAAAAGATCGAAAATTTTTCCTAGGTGTGATTGAGAAACTCCTATCGTATCCTAGGTCCTACATCCTAATTGCAGGCTCGTAATTAGTACTCTAAGTCAAGCACCATTACGAGATCGCACTAATTGCGATATCGGACCTGCGTGGGCCACCACAAAAACGTGTCACGACCCGCACCCTTATGAGGGGTACGAGCACGTGGGTACGTCCAGCCTACGCCGCAGTATCGGCGGTAGAACGCTGTATATAACGTCTGTAAATACTACGACTAACAGATAAATGTACCTGTACAGTATATACACTCCGAATGGAGGCGACATAACAATACAGTCTCAATCACATAATCAAAACTAGGGTAGATAGCATGAAAAGAGATATGATAAATAAAACAGGAAACGAGTCCAAAATCCACAAGTCAGAGCTAACACAACATCCAGAGTCTCAGATAATATAAGATAATGCTACAAACTGAAATATACTAGCTGGCTCGCAGGCCAGGCAACCCTAACTAAACTATGCTACTCAGGGTGAGCAAAGTCTAGTGGCTCTACCAACAAACCACAGTCTAAGTCTACTCCGTCCGACTCAACCCCATAGTAGGTCGAGCAGTCCGCCTCAGAGTCATCTGTAATATATTATAACGGTATCCTGTCAGGAAAATGAGCAAGTACAAACACTAACAGCAGTTCCATGTGAATTGACAAATTCTATAAGAGACAGTATAATGAACTACAAGACAAATATATATGAGAACTTGGGAACCGTTCGGAAGCTGAGTTACAACCCTTAAACCAAACAAGGACCGGGGTTGTAACTCTTCTTCCGAGCAGAACTTAGTCTCCAATCAAGGTACAATGTAAAGGCAAGTAGAGCATGTGAGTAACTGTATATCATGGCATGGTGAAAAAATACTGAATGTAGAACAGAGCAAGATATACGATAAGATAAAGTAAATATAAAATATAATTTGAATTATTAGAGCGTTATGTGATCGGCTTGGGAAACATGATCAGGCTTTCCATCCGACCGGCTATGAACAATGTGTACAATAGAACGGTAAGGCCGGTCACCATAGAAAACTATGAACGATGTAGGGTAAGGCTTTACCCGTCGTGAGGCGAAGGTATAGCTATGAACAATGTATACAGTAGAACAATGTAAGAATTTGATCACACAACCACTAATAACTCCCCATCCCCGAATAGTATAAAGGATCCGGACATAACACGTCATGACACGGGATTCAAAAACAGGTGATCAGCCCACTCCCAAGTCCATGTCTATACAAGTACAAGTAACAAGTCGAGTCATGTACCAATATACCAAGTAATTCGGGAACAATATCTCATGACAGGATCCGACATATACTAGTCCGTGAAGTATCGTGTCTGGAATCAAGTAAGACACTACAACTGAATCGGATATAGCAGATATCAAGACAATAAAAACTATCAGTGAATGTACTCGCCTGCTGTCCTGAGCTGTATGGTATATCAATGCTCAGAGCGGTATCAGAAGACCTAAATATGAGATACTGTAAGTTAATTTAGGTTTAAACAAGTTTAGGAATGATTTACAATGAATGATATGCAATCTAGGTCAAACTAGGTCTCACTGAGTCACACTAAGTCCTGTCAAGTCAATCTAGGTCAAATCAAGTTATATCAAGTCAATCTAAACCAAACCAAGTCAATCCTAGGTCATACCAGTCATCACGGGTCAAAACAAGTCGAAGAAAGTCAAACGGGGTCAAGAGTTGGCCTACAGTTGACTTTTGGTCAACCCTGGTCAACTCTGGTCAACTCTAGGTCAACCCTGGTCAACCCTAAGTCAATGGTGACTAATAGTTGACTTTTGGTCAACTACACAAGTCTAATGGAAATTGGGACTAATTTGGGTAAAGCGTTGACCCATAGTTGACTTTTGGTCTAAAAAGTCAACTGTGGTCAACCGGGGTCAAGACTAGGTCTAGGCGACTATTTCTAACTATTACCAACCTCTATAATCCATATCCAAGTCCATCTTGGACTTGGAAACTCATATCTTGGCCGTAGGCCAATATCCTATTTTACCCTTAAAAAGGGTAAAATTTTAGCTTAGGCAACTATCAAGTTAGCCTACCTACGCTTGGTATTTTGACCTGAGCTCCCTAGGGTAGTAAGGTACTAGCCTATACATATATTACCTACCAAGATACCTAAGTAAAATGGACATCTAGTCCATGTTACGGCCCATTGCCGGTATCTTGAATATTTCAAGATACGCAATGGTACGGCGCGATACCGGCGCCCTACAACCCCGATTTCCATCCGGAAGCCTACCCGTAAAATCTAAATCACGTATTATTTTCCCACGCCAAGTTTCAGCTCAATCCGATACTCCGAGCTCCGTTTCGTCCTCTAACTCGGTTTTCCCCTATTTCCTATTCTAGCCTTCTTCCTATTCTTCTAACTTCTTCCAATCTTTCTGTAACTCCACTTCCCAGTTTTGAGAAAATAAATTTGATTTCTAATAAATAGCAATTTTTGATTTTGGTTTCAAATAAAAGGTTAATATTTTTATCTAATAATTTGTGATAATCTATATTGGAGGGAATTTGATTTAGGAGTAATTTTCAATTTCAAAAGTGGTTACAACCAATTTAGTGGTCCCCTCATCTTTGTTTTAAAAAAAAATATATATATATATAATAAAGTTTTAACTGTTTTCAACAGGTTCTGTAATATACGAAAAGGGGAGGGAGTATTTTGTATATTTACTTAAGTGGAGGGACCTGCAAGTAATATTTTAGGGCGGGAGGGGCTTAGTGAAATTGCGTTCCTATTCATTTTGAGCTGGGTGAGGAGAGAGAAATCCCATTCTCTACTCCCAGCCTTTTTCTCGACCGCTCTTCCCCAAATCTCTCGAGCCACCGACAACCCTAACCCTAAATTCATGACGACATCGATGATCTTCACTCCTCCGGCGGCCTAGGCGGTGGCGATGGCGACCACGGCCACGGCGTTGCGACGACGACCTCTCCGATGAGGTCATCTTTCCGGCGATGAGAAGCTAGCTGCGAGCCCGATCATGCGGCGACGGGCCAGATCATGCGACGACGAGTCAACTCAGGCGGCGACGGGTCAGATCAGCTGTCGTCTCCACCATCGACGACGGCGAGGCGGTGAGTACTTTTGATTCTCTGTTCTAGGAAGTAATCGGGTTTGGATCGATGGATGGATCGATCAATTACGATTTATAGCTTCTTCAGTAGAATTTATTGCGTTGGATCTGAGTTTCTTTCTTTGTTTTCTTTGCTCTGGAACTGCTCGACACAATGCCAGAACAGGACTCGAGATCACCAATTGGATACGGCAGGGTCGTGTCTGACACTGTGGGGTTGGGACTTCGCTCCAGATCGAATCGAAACACCCAGGTAACATTCTATTTCTCTAATGTCGAAGTTTTGCATGTCCCGATTCTAGTTGTGGGGTCGGGCGTGGAGTGCAGGCCTGTGTGTGACATATGTGTATCTTGTTCGTGTCCAGCTTGCTCGTGTCCGACTGTAGTGCATTTTTCTGTTTGAGTCCAGATGTAGATCGTGTTCGAGACGTATGTACGTGTGGGGCTGGGATTAGCAAGGAAGGCGGGAGTCTTATTTTAATTTTGAGATTTTGAATGTATATTCAGTATGGTGTGTCAGTGATGTGGCTCATGTCGGACTGTAACAGTGTTCGTGTGTCTGAAGGCTGGTTCGTATCCAAGGCTAGTTCTGTCTGTGTCTTCGGAGATCCATTGGACTAGAAGGTTGCAGGGGTGTGGACTGTGGTTGGACATGGATATTAGCGGACTCAACAGAACCTCTCAATTCCTTGTACTGTTAGTTTTAGCTATGAAATACCGAGTTATATATAATTTTTGAGTTGAAAATCTATTTTCATTGAGATTAGTTGTGTATATTCTTTTACGTAATTGGTTTCATGAGTTTAGATGTAAGTATTTTCTTGAATGATGGGTTGGAACAATTTGCGTCTAGCCTGGGTCCAGAAGTTGAATTTCTGTTTTGAAAAATGTTTGCATTTGGCGGAAAGGGTTTTTGGCAACAACTCTCTCAGAGTGTTGGGTTGTTCTGTTGGTTCTTGACATATTGTCTTTCATTAAGAAAGTTGCAGGAATAATGTTGGGTTCTCTATAGTTTGGGAATGTATGGCTAAGCATATTAGCTGGGTTGAAGGCCTTGGGTTGAGCTTTATAGTTTCGGCTGGAGGCTTTGTTCTCTGTGTATTGCTAAATTAAATGGAATTTGGTTTAGATTTTTTAAATTATAGTTGTGTTTAAGTCTTGAGGGGGCTGCTTGAGTGTTCGACCAAGAACAATGAGTTGGGAATATTGGGTTCAATATGTGACTGTTGGGTTTCCTTCTGTGTCAAGTTAGTTTGGGCTTATTAGTTGGGCTTTATTAGTTTGGACTAATTAGCTTGTTCTCAATTATATCATAATTGCTGCTTTGTTCAGTTTTCTTTTGTTGAGGTTGGGACTAAGCCAATTGGCTTAGTGAGGTGAACTAATGGAAGCGTTAATAAATTGGGACTGCTGGATTACTAGTAGTATTTGTCAATGGATTTTGGGATATTAACAATTGAATTATTTAAATAAGGTTGCTAATCTTGTTAGTGTAAACAACCTTTAGAATGAATTAGTAGTAATAAACAAGTATGTGCATATTAAATATTGAGTTAAATAAATCAATTGTTCTACCTCTAGTTAGGAAATCTGTATGACTAGCATACAATTATAAATGATTCATGGTTAATTTTTGGTGATAATAGAGGGTTAGTTGATATTGTCTAGAGATTAACCAACTTGTATTTTAAATCAGGAGGACTTACAGATTTACTACTTCCTACCCGTGCTTTCCTGGAGCAAAGGCAAGTACATTCTATGGTTTTGATCAGTGCATTTTCTTGTTCTTTATTGCTGACACACTGCGACACGTTCATGTTCTTTCTGGCTTGTTCTTTCATGTTCTTACTTGTATCTTGGGGTGGGGAAATACTCTAGATATGTGACTAAACCCGGTTACTTATTCATGATCTTTAGCTTAGGCCTCGCACAGTGCACGCGGGCCCTAAGCCGTACCATTACATGATCTTCCAGGATCCTTTCATGTTCTTTCATGATCTTACCCAAGCCGGTCACATATCTAAGTAGTATTTCAAACATATAAACACATGTTCAGGATATTGTTCTTACATTAGTTTCTCTTGATCCTGATCTTGATATTAGTCGTGATCTTTACTGCATCTTACACTGTCATGATCTTTCATGTATCTTTATAGCAGTAGTTCATGATCTTCATGTTCTTTACATACTTGTTCTTATCCTGTTCTTCCAGCATTTACTTTCCATATCATGATGTTATTGTTCATTACCTAGAACTGTACTTTGCTCCGCTCCTGAATAGGATATGTTGCAGGTATGCTTGCAGGACATTGATCTACTCTATGGGCCAGAGCCCAGGATTTAGCTGAGCAAGATGAGGCTTAGCTTGAGGCTTCAGGTTTAGATTACTTAGCTTTACTTTTAGATATTGACTTTAGAGTTCATAGCATTTTTCATTCATGTTGATTTTGGTACATTATGATATCTGGATTTGTGGATTTTGGTGATCATTCTGGGATACGTTTTTAGATGCTGTGATTCTATACTTTCATGTTTATCTGGTTAGTTTTCCCTAGCTTGGTACAGCTTACTTCATTGTGTCTAACAATGAAGGCTGGGCGTGTCCGACTCGTGTCCGATTATTCGGGAGCGGGTCGTGACACTTTCCTTCTAACTTCTAATTCCTTTCTAACTTCTAATTCCATAAACTTCTTATACTCTTCTCTACGAATCTATCCATATATAATACATATATATATCTATATATATACATATATATATATATAGATAAAGGGAGGGGGGGTTCTATAGGCTTAAAGCCAAAAAGGGGGGGATTCAAACCTGGCAGCAGCCAGGTGCTGCTGCTGCTGCTGTTACTGTAGCATACTGCTGCTGCTGTGGCCATTTCTTATTCTTCTTCATCTCCTTCTATCTTCTTATATATATATACACCTCATATATATATATATATATATATATATATATCACTATATATATATATATCACTATATATATATATATATATGTATATATATATATATATATATATATATATACATAACTAGATATCTATCTATATATCTATCTATCCATCTAATATATATATAACACACACACATCCATATACACACATCCATATATATATATATATATATATATATATATCTATACACTCATCTCTATATATATATATATAAATACACTCTCATAACTATATATATATATATATACATATCCATATATATATATATATATATATATATATATATATATATATATATATATATATATATATATATATATATATATATATAAACACACACACACCCTCACACAACACAAACACACACACAATCTCACCACTCTCATCCTCATGACACTAATTTCATATCAAATATATACACACACTCACACACATAAATACACATGTATATATATATATATATATATATATATATATATATATATATATATATATATATATATATATATATATACCATTCAAAAAGGATTAAACCCTAATAAATCATTAACCTATTTTTCTAGGGAAAATCTACAAATTTGTGGGCAAATGGTAGAGAATCTTCTCCTCTCCATTTATTGTGAATGAACTAAATGCAAAAGAGAAATAGATTAGAAATTAAGAACATACCTAAAGGAAATGGTTGGAGGAAGAAAGCTTTGGAAAGAAAAATGAATTTGAAAGAGAGAGAGAGAGAGTTGCTTAGTGGAGAAGAAAGAGGGGGGGGCTTGTCATGGCCGGCCAAGGCATGGCATGGGTGTGGGTGAGGGGCACTTGTAATTACAAGTTTGCCCCTCCCTAAGCCTAATGCAAATAAATTCCAAAATAGGTTTAGGAAGTTGCTAAAAATAAATAAAAATCATAATTAAACTAAATTACTCATGGGAGACTAGTCCAAACTCTTAAACCCTAAAGTTTAGTGTGGTGGGCCATGGTTAGCTAACATGCTAATTACAGCTCAAGTCGAAATTCATCGGGGTCCCGAATTAACTCGGAATGCGATGAAATTCGAACCCGACTCCTATAATAATTAAATAATAATATTCATGAAATAAAATTCTTAAAAATATTATAAAATGGAAAATTACCATTTTACCCCTAACTGGGAAAAGTGAGGGTGACATCAACATAGAAGAACCATCGAAGATGATTCCGACGACAGCGACTCCGACTCTGAAGATCAATCTCTTATGGTAAGAAAGTTCAAGAAGTTCATGAGATTTAATAAGAGAACAAAGGACAACAACAACAATGAGGAAGATCTTATTTGCTACGGATACAAGAAGAAAGGACACATGAAGAAAGATTGTCCCTCAGCATCATCATCAAAGAAAAACAGCAAATATGACAAAGGCTATCTGAAGAAATCGACATCAAGAAAGTACGCCAACACAAGCATATGGCATGAAAGTGAAGCCAGCGACTCAGAAGATGAACAATCAGATGATGCTGCAAATGTGTGCTTGATGACTTGCGATCAGGTAATCACTAATCCTCTATTTGACCCTTATGATGATTTCACCTTTGAGCAACTAGGAGAGGCTTTCAGTGAACTGTTAGATGATTACAGGAAACTGTGTAGAAAATATGAAACCTCTAAGAAGGTACTCAAAGAGTACAAAGGTGAAATAGGAAGACTTACCGACCTACTAGATCTTGTTAGAGATAATGACTCTTCAAATGAGTCTAGTGGGCTTTCTTCTATTAAATTGTTGTTACACGAGACTGTTAAGCTATCCGAAGAAAAAGACCAAACTATTATCCAGTTAAAGGAAGACCTATCTAAGGAGAAAAAGAGTCTCCAGTGCGCACAGGTCAGATTAGAATCACTCACATCTGACTATACTAGATTATATGACACTTCCAAAAAGTTGGAAATTAGTTTAGGAAAATGGCCCGAAGTTGCTGCTTTCTATTCTAACACGTGTCAATTACCGAATCATCGGAACACGCCCAACACTGTCAGACCAAACCATACCAAGACTATGCCCAAGAAGACTAATAGGCATGCATTCTTCTATACTAGAAAACCAAAACCTACCAATCATGCACCTCACACTACTTTCAACACTCAACATGCTAGATGTCATTATTGTGGCCTCATTGGTCACATATCTTCTGCATGTAGAATCAGAAAGTTAGTAGATTTAAATATTTATGCATGGATGTCACGCCCCAGAACCAGAATACTGGAGAGCGGGGGCAGACATAGCCAGCTACGTATAACGGAATGGAATCCACACCGCTATACGGTCACGGCTGTCTAGATATGTGAGGGTTTCACTACAATCTATCAGTCTCTTAAGGTCATAAAATAGCCTATTGTCTCAATCTCAGCCAACTAATAATAGTAACAAGATGTCAGACCACCAAATACACAATAGTAAGGCGTCCCATACATTATATATTCGGAATGATCATGAAGCTAGTCGTTACAAAATGTGAGGACTAGCAAGAGTTCAGTCATACATGATCAACCCCCGGGGCTTGTCAATCATGTCACAGCCCGTAGGCAGACAGTAAGTAAGTACAATCGAGCTAACACTTGCTCGTCGGCTAAACGCCTCAAAAGAATAATTTACAATATTACAGTGGGAGAACAAAAGAAACCCACTCGATGCCCTGGTTACGCCTGGTGACCACCATCGGGCTGGAAAGCAGGAAGATCCTTTGATGCTGCTCCGGTATCTGGCCATACAAAACCAGCTGGGTCAGACCCCAGAAAGAGCAAGTGCCACAAAGGAGGCTTCACTTAAGAGCTAAAACCAGCAATTAGCACAAGAGTATAATTACATAATAAAAGGCAGTAGTTTAAGAAAAAGCATGATGGGTAATTATAAAAGACAATCTTGTATAGAATCACTAAAAGACAGGACATATGGAAAAGCATGACAGGATGATATACGATGAGATAACCATGGGACTATTCAGATAGCTAGGTTACAACCCGTAAACCAAACAAGGACCGGGGTTGTAACCCTTCTTCTGAACGGAACTTGGTTTCTCTCACCATTTATCGACAGAATAAATATAAGAAATCAGGTCAAGTAACAATCTGGAGTGACAATCATTATAGTGACAATCTGGAGTGACAATCCTTCAATCATTCTGGTACAATTTTACAATCAATCAATTCTAGACAATACTATACTGGACTAGACTCCATCCAAGCAATCATGGCCAATCATTGCCTACGGCTTTCTACATTAACTAACTAGGGTTATCACAATTCTAGTTACTAGCAAGATGCAATGAGATGCTCCAAGTAGCCACAGGCCCTGCAGCTATCCAGGTTATCCAGGCAATCATTATAGTGACAATCTAGAGAGTACAATGCATTAGAGTGACAATAGAGTTCAATCATTTAAGTGACAATGGTGGGTGCCCCACATAACAGTGGGCTGGAAATGTGCCCTACTCGTCGGCAGGCTACAAGTCTAACATTTGTGGCCGGGATAACGGAATCGCCTGTAACTGGGGAACATCTCTTCATGACTAGTGAATTATACTAATCATTATCCTTAGTCCAATTCAGTAGGTACTCCTGACCGTGGTACTCAGGAGTCCCCTCCTAGACATGATGCAAGACAGGACTGGATTATTTGTACAAGCACAATCGCCCACGGTGTCCAGGTTACTTATACGGGTTAGGTCATGTCAGGTAGCCGTCGCAACAGCTATTCAAGATATATCAGATTTACTTGTCAGGAGTGCGCCACGATGGGCCACTATCATGTCATGTCAGTTTATCATTCAATCATGTCAATCAAGTTCAGGGCAAAAGGCGTAAGAATATAAAATGGACGTTAAATATCTAATAAAATATCAATATACAGGGCTATAGAAGAGCCAAGCTTAAGGAAAATAAAACCAAACTGACACGCTGACATAAGACCAAGTCAGCCAAAGGCCATATGCTTAGGTCAGGCTACGCTCAGGTAAGCCTACGCTCAGGTAAGGCTGCGCTCAGGTCAAGATACGCTCAGGTCAGGGTATGCAAGACATACGCTCCCAAAAGGCAGCGTATGGGGTCCATACGACTCCTTGTCAAGCAAGCGAGCGTATGCGAGTCATACGCTCCCAAAAGGCAGCGTATGGGGTCCATACGACTCCTTGTCGAGCAAGCGAGCGTATGCGAGTCATACGCTCCCAAAAGGCAGCGTATAGGGTCCATACGACTCCTTGTCAAGCAAGCGAGTGTATGCGAGTCATACGCTCCCAAAAGGCAGCGTATGGGGCAGACTGCACAGTGCTAAAGAGCGCGCGCAGCTCAGTGACGCAAGCTAAAAAGCTCGCACACTGTTCACTGTCTTCTCCAAATCAGCAGAAACTCCAAGGTTGAACCCAAAGCTCCAAAAGCCCATAACTTGGTCAAAATAAGTCCAAATCCAACTTTTCAAAGGTCAAAATCGGGTAGAATAAAATTCTCAACAATATGGAACCATCAAAACTCGAAAGTAACAAGGTTTAGTAGATCAAAACCCAAGATTTTCAAAAATAATTTAAACTTAGATCTACAAGAATCTAGCCATGAAAAGAGAAAATGTCAAGTACTAAAGTAAGTTAAAATGTTGCAAGGAAGAGAATGGAACAATAAAATTCGGGTTCCTTCATGAAGCAAGATGCACTTGCCTAAGGGGTGTTCTTGGTTGGTGGTGGGTTTAATGGAGAAGGAAGAAGAGATTAATGAAAAGAGAGAAGAAGAATAGGTAATAAATATGAGTGGTGGTGGTAGGTAGGGGGTTCACCCCTTGGTTCATGATGAACCAAGAGCAATCCCAAACCGAACCAAGCCAACCCAACCAAGAATAAACCAAGCCCAAGGAGGAATTAAGCAAAGAAATCATGCAATACAAGAATAAATACGTACACGTATTCCAGAAATACGTAATACGAACCACAGGCATTACAATGGATACCGAAAACTAACCAGTCAGGACCCTACAAGAAATGGGTACCAAAAGTTTCATCTATAAATTATTTTATAGGTGGGACACCCTTCACATGCTAGGAGCAAATGGATCCTCGACAGCGGTTGCTCACGGCATATGACCAGTGACGCTTCATTATCTGCAACACTGTCGAAGAGGAATAAAGAAGGATACGTCTCCTTCGGTAATAATTTGAAAGGGTACATAATCGGTATCGATAACATTGGTAAGGCTCCCAATCCAGTGATTAAAGATGTTTGTCTTGTTACTGAGTTAAAACATAATCTGCTCAGCATAAGCCATTTAGCTGATCACGGTTATGGCATTAACTTCGTAAAAGATAAATGTACTATTATTGATAGTTCAACTGGTAGTACTATATTTGAAGGTATTAGGGAAGACAAATATATGTATTTTATTTGTTGGAAGATGCTAACACAGCAGATAGATGTTTGATGGCCAAAAGTATTGAGAGTCAACTATGGCATATGAGACTCGGTCATGCAAACATAGATACAATTTCAAGATTATCTACGAAGAAGTTGGTACGCGGCTTACCGGATATTTCTTTCAAGAAGGATACGGTATGTAGTGAATGTGAAAAGAACAAAGCTGCCAAATCTGCATTCAAATCCAAGAATGCTGTAAGTACCACTAGACCTTTATAATTGTTGCATATGGACTTATTTGGACCCAGCAGAATTGTTAGTCTAGGTGGTAAGTTATATGCATTTGTCATTATAGATGACTTCTCTAGATATACATGAGTTTATTTTCTTGCACGCAAGAATGATGCATTATCAGAATTCGTCACCTTTTACAAGAAAGTACAGAATGAAAAAGGGTTCATGATTACTCGCATTCGTAGTGATCATGGCAGCAAATTTGAGAATACAGAATTCAAGCAATTTTGTGACACACACGATTATCTGCATGAATTCTCTTGCCCTAGGACTCCACAACAAAATGGAGTTGTGGAACGTAAGAACAGAACTCTATCTAAAATGGCTAGAGTTATGTTAAACCAGTTTAGTCTACCTAGATATTTATGGGCTGAATCTGTAAATACAACATGCTATATTCTCAATAGGGTTCTTATTCGACCTATATCGAAGAAGACTCCCTATGAATTATGGTTTGATAGAACACCAAATGTTTCTTATTTCAAAATCTTTGGTTGTAAATGCTTTATTCTTAATACTAAAGATAATTTGAGTAAATTTGATGAAAAGGCCGATGAAGGTATATTTTTAGGTTATACAGCAAAAAGTAAAGGATATAGAGTCTTCAACAAAATAACCATGATCATTGAAGAATCTATCAACGTTAAGTTTGATGAGCTAAATTAACACTTAGACGATGATGACAATGAAGACATAATCGCACCTACTGTAAAACCTTCACACAAAGATGCAGAACCATCACATCAGGCATCAGATGAACCTCCAAGCAAAGAAGCCGGAACTAGCAATCCTGAGACTACACCAAAAGAGATGAGATTCTTGGCTAGTCATCCAAAGGACTTGGTAATTGGTGAGATTACCAAGGGTGTAAGTACTCGTTCCTCTAATAAAGATATAGCTTCTTGTGTTGCTTTCGTCTCGCAGTTTGAACCCAAAAATATTGATGAAGCATGTAGTGATAATTTTTGGTTAGATGCTATGCAAGAGGAATTAAACCAATTCGAACGGAATCAAGTTTGGGAACTTGTTCCCAAGCCTATTGATCATCCGGTTATTGGCACCCGATGGGTATTCCGAAATAAACTGAACGAGAATGGTTTAGTGACTCGTAATAAGGCTCGAATCGTAGCTCAAGGATACAATCAGAAAGAAGGTATCGACTACGATGAGACTTATGTCACAGTTACGAGATTAGAATCCATTCGCATGTTATGTGCATTTGCATGTTTTCATAATTTTAAGTTATTTCAAATGGATGTCAAAAGCGCATTTTTAAATGGTTTTATAAAAGAAAAGGTTTATGTAGCTCAACCACCCGATTTTACTGATTTCAAATTTTCTGAATATGTTTTCAAGTTGAAGAAAGCTTTATACGGTTTGAAACAAGCCCCTCGTGCTTGGTACGATCGTCTAAGCTCTTTTCTACTTGATAACGGTTTTTCAAAGGGAAAGGTTGACACTACTTTGTTTATAAAGTCTTTGAATAATAATATTCTTTTGATTCAAGTCTATGTAGATGATATTATCTTTGGATCTACTGATGAATCTCTTTGTCAAGAATTTTTAAAGTGTATACAGAATGAGTTTGAGATGAGCATGATGGGAGAGCTGAAATTTTTTCTCGGACTATAAATCAAACAAACCAACAATGGGACGTTCATAAATCAAGCAAAGTACACAAAGGATCTATTAAAGAAGTTCGACATGGAAGCAGCAAAACCACTTAGCACTCCAATGGCGACTTCAACCAAGCTTGATATTGATGAACAAGGCAAACCTGTCGACATACGTAAGTATCGAGGTATGATCGGTAACTTACTATATTTAACTGCTAGTCGACCAGATATTATGTTTAGTGTTTGCTTATGTGCACGTTTTCAAGCTAATCCTAAGAAATCACATTTGTGCGCAGTTAAGCGTATCTTTCGATACCTTAAAGACACTTCTTCTGTCGGCTTATGGTATCCCAAAACCACGTCGTTTGACCTAACCGGTTATTCCGATGCTGATTTTGCCGGATGCAAAGTAGATAGAAAAAGCACTAGCGGCACATGTCATTTCCTAGGAAAAGCTCTAGTCTCTTGGTTTAGTAAAAAGCAAAATTCTGTTGCATTATCAACAACCGAGGCTGAGTATATCGCCGCATGACGTTATTGTGCACAAATTTTGTGGATAAAATAAACTTTAGAAGACTATGGATTGCTTTTTACATACATACCCATTTTCTGTGACAACACTAGTTCTATTAATTTGACTAAGAATCCAGTATGTCATTCTCGTACTAAACATATCGAGATTCGACATCATTTTCTTAGAGATCATCAACAAAATGGAGATATAGACCTTGTATACATAGACACACAGAATTAATTAGCTGACATATTCACAAAACCCTTAGCGGAAGATCGTTTCAATTATTTACGTCGAGAATTAGGAATTTTAGATATCAATAATATTAATTAATTTTGTTTTATTAATTATTTATTCGATACTCATAAACTGTTTTCGAAACAAGCCTAAAAAGAGTCTGTCTGTCACCACGACTACGGTCGAAGCGAAGCGGTATTTAAGAGTTCCCCAGTGAATCTCCGTTAGCTGGGACAGTACTCCTACAGCTAATCTGAAACAGATGCTGAGTAAAGAATATTAATTTGTAAAATAATATTAATTATATTACTTTGAGATTTAAAATTACTAAACTTTGAATTAAGCATTTGAAACGAATTAATGAAAAAGAATGTGGCCTCATTTGAATTATTTTTTTTGATATATATATAGCCAGGCAACCATTGGCGAATTCGGCCCGAGTTCGGTCCGAATTCGGCCAGAGTTCGGCTGGGTATATATATATACCAGCACCAACCCGAGGCTTCCTTCTTCTTCATTCTTCCCCGCATCCTCATAATAGCAGCAGCGCGTCTCCGAAACCCTAGCTTCTTCTCCATCATTGTTCTTCCAATCCGTGTGGAGTTTTTCGTCCAAACTTTGGATTCGTGCGGAGATCGTCATCCTCTACAACATATCCAATTCTTGGAAGGTATAATCCCTTCTTTCCTCCACTTTTCAATACTTAGGATTTCTAGAAATTTTGGGAAAGAATGCCTAAGTTCAATCCCTTCAAGAGAAAGAAGACCAATGCCAGTGAAGAGGTACCGTCTTCAGATCCACATACGGATTGCCTCTTTTCTCCGGTCCAATCGGACAATGGTGCGTCGGATGAGTTTTACTTTAAAACTTCCGATCAACCTTTATTGTGGTACGTCGATTTTATCATGCGTACTATTTGCACCGGGTCACCGATTAAGTGGACTGTCTTTCCAGATTACCGCCCTTACTTTGAGGCATTAGGGTTACAACATTTTGTCACCTTACAATTCCCAATTGCCACTAATGCCATTAGATTATTCTATTGTAATTTCGTGTTAGACACTTTTACAGCGAGGACACGTGTCGGAGGAATTGATATCGAATTCACTGATGAAACGTTAGCGAAAATCCTTGGTATCCCAAACGAAGGTGCCCCGCTCGATGA
This sequence comes from Iris pallida, assembly GCA_029216955.1. Taxonomy (NCBI): domain Eukaryota; kingdom Viridiplantae; phylum Streptophyta; class Magnoliopsida; order Asparagales; family Iridaceae; genus Iris; species Iris pallida. The sequence goes on from JANAVB010029617.1 coordinate 14,418,725, forward strand.
CATCACTGATTTTGATTTCCCCGATGGCACGACACTCGTTAGTTTCAAGAATGAACTTTGTGCTCCCGCACGCGTTCATCTTGGAAAGTTCAAGGCTAATAACTTGAACTTGTTTAACTACGAATTACATCGCATCATCTATTCCACCTTACTTCTAAAATCCACTTCCAAAGATGATGTCACTGCACTTGAGCTTTCTGCTCTTTATCATATTCTTAAGGGGATTCCTTTTTCTGCCTCTAAGACTATCATTCAGATGATGGATAGATGTCGCGGGAGAGACCGCAACCTATCTTATGCGATGCTTATTCCTCGTATTTTCCAGAGATTTGATATTGATCTATCTACTTGTGCTGTCGACCCCGAGCCCAAGTTTCTCAAGCTATCTCGTCGTAGCATTGTATCTGTTCCTCCACCTACTGCACCTACTCCCACAGCTTCCACAACACCTGTTCCTCCTCATTCTTATCCTATGACATTTGAGGGTATACATCAACACTTATCAGATCTGTAGGCTTTTTATGTTGAGACCTCTAGGGAACACGAGTTCCGTGATGTGACTCGGTTCCAGGCGATTGCCAACTCCTTCGCCGATCTGAGGTTTGCGCAGACGGGTCATTCTGCTAGCTCTCTACCTCGAGACCCTTCTGTTTCTGGCTACCGTATTGATGACGAGGCGGTTCACTCTCTGTTCCAGCCAGGGAACACATATGATTGGTATCGTACCACTGGCGCCACTCCTCACGCTTCTGGCGCTGGTACTTCTAGAGCTGGTCCTTCTGGACATGCTGGAGCTGCAGCTGATGACGTTGATGATGATGATGAGTTTTGAGATGTTAGATATTGAGACTGTCACTTTTGTCTTATGTTTACTTGGAAATGCTCCGACATTCCAAGATTTTATCAGTACTTTTAGTTATTATCAGCACTTTTTCTATTATGTGACTATTCATAGACATGGTTTTTGGTTATGCCTCAGTTTTGGCATCTTAGTCTATTTTTCAGCACTTTATTTATTTCAGTATTATTCTAGCACTTTATTAAATACTGCCTGTGACAAATACATGCCTGTGTTGTGTTCTTTAGTCTATCTGTTTCTCTTACTATATTTACTGTTTATATCATACCTGTCATGATTATTTATTTTTATTGTGTTTCTTCACTGTTTGTTACTTATGCATTTCTTGCGGGGGAGCCTTCTCTTTTGCAATTATTTTGCTAAGTGACAACGGGGGAGAAATAAGGATCTAACATTTTTTTTCGTTCAAGTAAAATACAGGTTATGAACAATTTCTTTTGATTACTATTTTGAATTGATTCCAAGCTTAGATGTTATATCGGCAAGTTTTGTCAATTATCAAAATAGGGGAGATTGTTGGCCCATTGGTCATGGTCAAAGCTAATTTTAATAATTGATCAAACTCTGTCTCGATATATATGCAAGTCAACTCAGATGTTTACCTACGACGTTTTGGACACTGCTCAACAATGGATATCAACAATGTTCAAGACTGAAGCCGTTTGCCATTCAGAATGTACTTCCTGTTACGTAATGTAATTTTTCATTTTATTGAGTCTAGGAATACATTATACACCGAGTCGTACTGGCAAATAGGCTATCCGAAACGTTTTTCAAAACCATCCTATTCTTTTACAAATGACCTACGTTTTTGAAAAACATTCTTTTTACAAAAAGTCTGAAGAATTTTTCAAAAAAAACCAAAAATTTATTTTCTCCAAAAATGAACTGGCAGAACCCAAGGAGAACTCGGCCAGAGTTCGGCCATTTGGAACGTTAGTGAACGTTGGGTTTTTGAACTTGGTCATCCTTCAGTTACGGTTTGTTACATAGAGTTCTGTCCGAATTCTGTCCGAATTATGTCAGAGTTCTGTCTTTGGAAAAACTATAAATAGAGAAGCATTTCGATCATTTCAAATCACCAATCACTACAACAAAAAAGTGTTTTAATGACTCTCGAAAAGTGTTGTTAATGACTTTCCATGGCACTTTTTTGGTGCTGTCTAGAGGGGGTGTCATAGAAAGTTTTTTAGTTTCAACGACACTCGATTAGTGTCATGTAATAACTCTATGACGACATTTTTTGAATGTCATGTAATGCTTATTCCACGACACTTTACCGGTGTCATGTTAACGTGCTTCAATGTCAGTTCATAAGTGTCGTCAAACTTACGACACTTTGTAAATGTCATCTATAAATATTCTATAACATTTAATAAATGTCATGGATACTTTTCACGACACTTTTTTAAATGCCTTCCAAGCATATATATATATATATATAATATATATATAATATATATATATAATATATATATATATATATATATATATATATATATATATATATATAGTTACAAGAATATAATATTCAACTTGTTTAAGAGTAACAAAGTCTATTACATAATATAGAAGTCCTAGTACTACTTCTTAGCGTCCACCTTTTCCGAGCATCAAACTTGAACCCTCTCCTTTATTTATTATTTCAAATTTTGCAAAGTCTGTCTTCGGCTCTACCATTACTTGACCTGCTTTATCCCCATTACTTGACCTGCTTTATCCCCATTCGGTGTCCTTCTGCAAATGAAGGCAAAAGAATTAAAATTAAGATAATAGATCCTAAACATACAGAACCATCATTGGTGATTTCTTTAGTCTTCCCAATAAATCTACTACTTGTAAGAAAAGAAGAGAAGAAGACACAGCATGCAAAAAAATAGTTCGAAAAAATGAGGAACGTAATTATGAACTGAACAATTAAAGAATCAATCGAAATTCAACTATGATCAGCTCTCAAAAATCCCAATCCTAAAAGACTATCAAGCTCTTAAAGTAAAAAAAAGGAGCAGTTACCAGAAAGAACAAACTGTCACTTCGCAAAGAAACGAGCAGCAGCAACTGCGATAAGCAACAGCACCAGAGAACTAACATCAAATATTTGATTTCATCTCTTTGTTGGTTATGCATAACTATCCTCCATCTAGAATTAAGATTATTTTAATGATCAATTTGGTTGCATAACTGTTCTGCGTCAGAGTAATATTTTCCTGATTCAATCTTTGACACCAAAAACATGTTAACATGTGATTCCAAGACAATGTGTCTGTGTGTTTTTACAGGAAAAAAAGGCACCACGTGATGTATATGAAAATGTGATTCCAAGAATGTAAGGCTACCTTTTGACTTGGCTACAAAAATTAATGTTACTAAACAGAGTTTATTTTAAACCAGACTTTGAGGTGATTCTGAAAAATGCTCCATGACCAATCCCTTTCCAGTAGATATGCATTAGAAATACACTTTCCTTAAAAGAGGGAATAGAGGGAATACATTCCTTATAAATACCTGATATTATGTATCTGATCATATACTGGTAGGATTGTTATGCAGACATAGATCTTTTGATGGATTTTCTTGTAATTTTCATGGAAATCAAAACAACGTTCTTAGCAACAGCTTCAAAGACTTCAAGCACTGACTGAGGTGTATCAGCTAGCCAGATGGGAATATTTTGATGTACGTAGATGAATTGCTTGTAATCTATCTCCAGACTGCAGTTATTAGCTGCACAACAAGGCAAAAGAAGACCACCAAGAAAAAAAATCATGAGCAGGGGAATAAATAATTTTAAACAACTTTATGCTGGCAAGATATAACAACTCGATACCATCCAGTGGTTCTTCAGTTTCATATCCTAACATCTAAAAGCTGAAGAAAACCATACCTAAGACCATCTCGTTTATCAATCGAACATAAACCAAATCTCCTTGATCATCCCTTTGGTCTTTCTTGTATTTAAGAAGGAAGTCCTTTAATTTTTTTGGCAATAAACCAACGTACTTCATCTCTTGTGACCCACTCCCTTAACGTTCCTTGGACACGGTACATACTGAGCTCACCATCATCATCATATTCATCCTACATAAAGTGTTCAAGCCTGATAAGTACGCATGGATATACTTTTATTCCCTTCATTAAACATCAAAACACTAATGGGGATTGAGGCATAATGTGTCAATATGTTCCAAATAAATGAATCTCATTAAAAATGAAATGTATATTACCTCATAGGGGTCGTCGTCAATCTGATCAGTCATTGGTACATCATCTCTTGAGTGACCATGCTGGGATCCCCCAGGTGGACTTTGAGTAGGTCCATCACCATCATCGTCACTTCTTGCTCCACTTGGTGGAACTCTGAAACCAGCTCTAAATCTTTTCGTCCGCCTGAAGTTATTATCATCATCCGTGTCTGCAATCAAAATCTTTACGCCATAAAGGAATGAAAAGACGACTTTCCAAAGGCACTTCTTAGTTATACAAAAAGGTGTATGACATTAAAAAATTCAAGGTTCGGAAGAGGGAGGCTTATATTAATTTCGAACCACCACTAACCACAAATTGATGGGATATATGCATCGTTATTAGCTATGTGGCATGGGCACAAATATGATGCGGCATGATAAGGACACATCGACAAACACATCACCTATATTTGGTGTCAGAGTGTATTTTGGAGTGTCCAGATTTCATCCTAGACGAACTCGCGTCCAATATGGCACAACCCAGATTTTTGGAGTATCCTCACTTACTGGGTTGTTAGACAAGTACCAAGATGAAGAGTTGTAAGATGGGATATATGTAGAAGAGAAGTTGTTTGTAGGTAACCGCACACAATGCCAATAGAAAGCTTGATAATTTATACTGAAGTAGCACGATATTCAGTTAAAAGAAGTAGAAAAATATTGTGAAGAACAATATCATCATGCATTCACAGGCCATGTCCTAGCAACTTTGAGTTTACAAAGAGTATGACAACTATCTTTTTATGAAAAAAGTATAAATAAATCTAAAGTAACTTGCTGATTGTAGTAAAAGCTTCATGCATCTTAGTAAAGTTAACTAAGAAGCTGTAGTCCATGATTAGTTCAGACCAATTGTTGACCTTTCATCATCAAATTTTTTTACCACCATCTCTAGCTTGGTGAAACCTTTTAAAAGTTGAAAATGAATGGCAGAACAATCATATAGCAGAGTGTTGGGTCTGAAACCTAGGTCAGTTGTATGGCGGGCATGGGATTTCCTTATTTCTTAAAAAAGAAAAGAATGTGGAATGTATAGCTGGACGATTCATTGAGTCATTGACCTTGGGTTGATCTAACTAAAATGAATACAATCAGAAACATCGAAGCATTTTCCCACTAGAAAGGGATTAGTCATGGAGCATTTTTCAGAATCACCTCAAAGTCTGATATCATCATCCCCCATAATTGGGAAAGAATCATGAGTATTGTTCATAAAATGAAACTGAAAAAGCAAGGATCAGGCAACAGCAAATAGTTGAACGGCATGCAAATAGTTGGCCTCGGGGTTTTAAGTTTTATATTAGAGTTATTCTTGAGATGTGCAGTTACCATCGGGTGCTCTTAGGTGGTTGTAGGACCTACAGGCAAGTTACTTTGGGGCATCAAGAAAGGGGACTATTCTGATTCCTGGACAACAGCAACAACAAGGTGTATGGGTATTTCTGGGTTGCAATAGATGAGGAGATAATAAGGAACGGAGGAAGATAGTAATTAGGCAAGGATCGGACAACAAACTCAATAATTTCTGTGAATGATTCAGATTATAGATGCTTATATAGCCAAAGCACTACAACAAAAAAGGAGAAAGATCAAAGTAGGGAGCAGGAACTACGTTAAGGTGGAATCTGGTAGAATCTTGAGCATGTGATCAAAATAACAACCAAGACAAATCAAAATTCATGTGACCTTCATACAGACTATAAGTGTGTGAACTGATTAGCTTATAACGAAACCAGCTATTAATTATTGCATGACAAGTACATTATCTTTTTCCCTGTTTATGAACCACATGCAGATTCAATGAACTTCACAAGGCAGATAAGAGCAACAAGAATACTTCAAATATATTCAAAAACGCAACAAAGGGATTTCTCATGTGAAAATCTTAATAAGTTGTCTTATACTCGGTTTGTTGGCTCTATATTTCCACAGAATCAGCACATACCTGGAACTTTTCAAGTACCTAAAGCAAATAGATCTGTTAAAAAAAGTAACAACAAATATATATGTCGGAGCTGTGCTAGTACCTGGCGATGTGAAAGACCTGATCATGGCATACCATATAAGGTACTATCGAGACAACCCAATATAGATCGTGGGCTGCAAATCAGTATATGTCAGTTCCTCTATCAAAATAACGAGAGAACACCTAATGAAAAAGGATGCTCACAACATTAGGCTCAAAAAAAAAACAGTATCAAAATGGAGGGAAACAGTCCTATAGGGAAAAATCAAGATAACACTCTAGCAGCAAATCACTCATATATTTGCACAGGTAGATCTATAGGCATCTAGTTATTTCTGCTTTAATTCTATTTTAGTTTTCTAAATCAAACAGGAGAAATCAGTTGTGCTTGGTTCACATGTACTGACTAATTACAAAATTAGATAAGCAATCTAGAAATAATCATTCTGTAAGTGGCACTCAAAGAAATTATATTAGGCCACCATGTATACTTATTGTAAGCAGCAGGACCAACCATGACCCCATGCGCTCCTTGTCTTCGAGCTGCATCAACCTGCTATGGCATAGAAAAACAAATGTAAACTTGAAATATTAGAGACACTTAATTGTCAAAACTGTATGAGCTATGCTCTGGTACACTTCCCACAGATATATGACATCATAATACTCAACTTAAAATATAAGCAAATACTTCTTTCATGCCTAAGGAAAATAAATGAGAAGAAAGTAGTTGCCAGGACACAATGGAGTAAATGTTACATTTTTGCTGACTAAATTAGGCCTCGGATGTTTTGGCACTTAAATTCATTTAATAGAGCAATCAAAACACAACTATACTGGTGCCATTAGCTTCCACTATGGCAGGGCCTGGTAGGGTCAAGATGTATAGAGCCAGGACTCAACCTTGTCATGTCCTGTGGATCATTGAAGCAAATTCCTAATTTAAAAGTCATTGTTAGATCAAAGTAAAAAAATTATGAATGAAAGAAATCGACAATTCAACAACTTCATGTCATCTCCGTTGAATTATTCTTATGTCCAACTTTAGAGGAACAAAAGTATTCGAGTAAAATTTATTGATTATATTGCTTTCATAGACACAAAAAAGAGTCCAGGATTTCGCATTGCATTGGAAAAACATGTTATGATTGAGTATATACTAAAACAGTAATACATATTGGATAGCCACTAAGAAAATCAAATTGTGGTTTCCTCCCCTCCCCTCTATATATACCAAACCCATGTTGGGTCAAAAATCCATGACAACGAACACAAAATAGTAGCTACCGCATTAGGTGGATGGAGCAGAAGTCGTGTGCCCGGCTGCGGTTCGACCGCCGCGGTGAACCTCGCCACCGCGGACTGCTCTGGCAAGCAATTCACGGCCAAGAAAAAAATGCCCTGGATAATGATCAATTCTTCCTCTAAACCCTAACTAAGAAATAAAATCCTTTATATTCTTATGCTTACAAAATCTCCAATTATTATTTTATCAAATGATCGATTCTACCTTTAAACCCTAGAAAATATATCAAACAAAACTAAGAAAATGGGAGGCCGAGATGAAGGAGTGAGAGATGACCTAGTCGGTGGCGGTGGCGGTTACGATAAAAAATGTGCCAAATTTTTGACGACGACGTCGACGATCCTATGCACTCCGAATCGCCGGTGGCCACCAGATCCGGTAGATCCACGAGTCCGGTAGACTGCCGCCTCTCCTTCGGCACGGTGGCGACGGCAACCCCCTAGCCGCCCCAACCTTAAAGAGAGGGAGAGTCCATGGAAATGGATGGGACGGAGGAAAAAAGTTTAGGGAAAAAAGGGGAGGAGTGAGTGAGGAGAAGGGATTTTTTTATTTGTGGATCCAGCACCAAATTTTGGGAGAGCGGCAAAATGAAAAAAAAAAAGTAGGGAAAATAAAATTTGGAACAACACTTTAAAAGTGCTGTGTTTTGTCTATAACAATTTACGACATTTGAAAGTGATCTCAAAAGTGTCGTTTAATTTATGTTTACGACATTTTAAAAAAAGTGTCATAGATATTGATAAATATTTAATGACAACGACACATTTTAGTAGAGTGTCATCATTAAAAAATATTAATGACACTTATTTAAAAAGTGTCGTAAGAAAGTGTCATTAATAATCCATTTTGTTGTAGTGAATTCACTTTCAATCTCTTCTCTTCCTGAGCTTACATTCTTCCAAAGAGTTTCTAAAAAGCTTTCATTTTCAAATCCCAAGCCAGTTACAATCCTCTAGTCGATTTGCCAGTACGGTACGGTTTAGAAGTTTCAGAGCGATTGTAATCAGAGGCTTGATAGAAGATTCAACTCTTCAAAATTGAAGTTGGTCCAGTTCTTCGTATCAAAGCTCGCGTCTATAGAAGTTGCAAGGACTTCGTATGAAAACTTGCAAGATTTTCTAATAGTGGATTCAACTGGAAGCTAAAATTCTTCCGACTGGACTAGTCCTCACAAGAGGAAAACCAGTATAAATCTCGGTGTTTGCGTTTGCCTTCTGATCACTTTTAATTTCTGTCATTTACTTTTTGTGATTATTATTATATCTGTGATCTAACTGCTAACAAGTTTTTAATTAGCAATATTCCGCTGCCTACTCTATTCACCCCCCTCTAGAGTATTATGCTTTACGATTTCGTTCCTACATGTCCATGGTTGTGCAGGGTCAGAATTTCACCTGACATGACTACATGTACACTTAGACAGCTTAATGAAGCCCACACTTTGAAGCAGTTTGAAGCAGCACACCTTCAATTGTACTTGTTTAATGTTGCAAATTTTGAAGCAGCAAATACTGTATGCTTGCTTGGATTAAGTGTAATGAATGTATGAAGTACTAACTGTATGAAGCACTAACTGTATGCTTGCTTGACTTTTGTGTAATCCTTAAACTCTGTTAAGGCATTTTGAAGCTTTTTGAAGCATGCTTGCTTGTATGTTCAGCATTTTAAGCTTTTTGAAGCATACTTCCAGGGCCGGTCCGGAACATTTTGATGCCCAGGACGAAATACAAAATGATGCCCCTTCTTCAAAAAATATATTAGAAATAAAGTATCAAAGTGAACCCTTTTAGACTGGGGACTAATACATGCCAGCTAACCTAAAATTTTACATCAGAAATATATCCTGGCAAATGGCAATACTACTTTTGTAGTTTAAAAAAAATACCCGATGCAATATGTTATTTAACATTTCTCGTTTATGTTTTTTCAGTACTAGGATTGAGATATATGGGCTTGTTTGCCTAATTTATCAACAACAAAAACTTAAAAAATATTAAAAAAAAGCCAATACTACTTTTGTAGTTTAAAAAAAAAATACCCGATGCAATATGTTATTTAACATTTCTTATTTATATTTTTTCAGTACTATAATTGAGATATATGGGGTTGTTTGCCTAATTTATCAACAACAGAAACTCAAGAAATATTAAAAGAAAGCCAAAATCAGGAGGAACAAAAGTTACAAGAGGAACAAAAGTTACAAAATATTTCAGTTTGAAAACCAAATCATTGTGAAATCTTAAGTGCAAAGATTGCGAAAATATATTCAACACTAGGAACAACGTGTGAAATCTTAAGTACAAAGATAAACGAAAAGACTCATCGCCATCGGCTCATCGGTATCAACACCAACGTGGGATCAATTATAACTCACAACACGTAGTGAGCTAAATATACTACAGAAGCTGATTGAGACTTAGTTACTATGAAAATGTGCATAAATGGAGATATTACGAAGGAAGACCGAAGATTTAATACAAACAATATGTATTCTAATTTTTAAAAGATGCAAAATTTCAAGCCTATGCTTGTGTCTGTGCAAAGTAGATTATATGTAAATATAACTTGGAACTTTCGAAAAATAAACTACATCAATAGAACCGCTCATTTAAAAGACGGGGACAAAGATATATTGTCCTCAATCATTAACAACAGAGGGAACTCAAAAAATATAATAAAGCCAACATCATGAGAAACTAAAGTTACAAAATATTTCAGTTCTCAAAATGAAAGTCTTGCTAAAATATCAGGTTCACATTGATACATCTATTTTACCTTTTCGTCTCCTTTTCGGGTCAAGGCTCAAGCAAAGGCCAGGAAGAGAGAGAGAGAGAGAGAGAGAGAGAGAGAGTTCTGCAAGCTTGTCTATCGTAGTCTTACATCGCGGAATCCTTATGAAGGATTCTAGAAGAAGAAATTGAAGAAAATTAGCAAATTTGTGTTGTAAGCAAAAGAGAGAATTAAAATGAACAATTTAAAAAAAAAACTTATTGCTGGTCGTCTGGAATCGAAGCGACGTGAAGAACTTTTTATCCTCTGAAATGCAAAAGGAAATCTGAAGCGCGATGGGAAGACTAGTTTTTTCTTTGAAATTAAAGAGTTGGACGGCTATCCAATTTCCATGCCCTATGTCCTATTTGTTGAATTACTATAATGATTTTCTTCGGACCTTTGACTTTGAAGAAGAAATCAGAGTAACAATGTTTTATTATTTACTACTATTACTAACTTTAAAAAAAATTTGGGGCCCTTAGGATTTGGGGCTGTCACGACCCGTTACCCAAATTGTTGGGCCGGGCCGAGCCATGTCCAGCCTACGCTTGGTTAAAGCGCAGTAAGCTGTTCTAGAATAAACAATAAAGGATCTAAGCAGCTAATAGTTCTAAAATCATATTTAAAGGTTCATCACAACACAGCATCTATAAGCGAAGGTAAACAAGTACAGACTAAATAATACACTTCCAAAGTATCTAACTGGAGACAAAGTCCAGTATCCAAATATAAGTACAAATAAAGTCTAAGTCTCAAAACACAAAAAAGATATCTAAGCAAGGTTCCCCGCTGGGGCCTCTTCTGGAGCTAAGGCCAGGTCCTCAATGCAGTACCATAATATGTAACACATAGCATTTTCTTCTTGAAAAGTATACCTACAACGTTATCCTGTCAGGACGGGAGCAAGTACAACCTCTACAACTAAAGTACTGAACATATAATGAAAGAGATGTACAACAAGAAACATGGTGTGATAAGTCTATAAAACAGGAAATACTGGAAAACATGGCCTCATGGTACAACTGGGATCACAGTATCATAGTGTGAGACCCGTCTTACTGTATCGGTATTTTATACGGATACGTGTTTATTGGGCCGTATTTCGTATTTCTCGATTTGCGTGATATTTTAAAATTTTCCTAAGTGTAGGATTTTCATGACTTGGTTTAACTTGGATTTGGTTTTATTTGGTTCAGTTCCACTTTGACTTGGTTTGGTTTAGTTTAGTTTGGTTCTTTATGAGAGAGGTGTATGGTTTAGATTGAGTGAAGAGGAATGAATGGTGGAGATTGCTTGGGCTTGTTATATAAGCCACTCTTTCTCTCTCCCTCCTCATTCACCATCATTCATTTTTTTTTTCCACCAAACCCTAGCCATTAGAGAGAGGCAAGTACACCTTGTCGAATATTGGACGATTTTAATTCTGTTTGTTCCATTCTCTTTTGTTACATTCTAAGCTTGTTTAGAACTTGGAGTTTTCCATTTTGATGGTTCAAATGTTGTAGATCTAGCTTTGAAGAGATTTTAGTTTTTATGGGTTTTGATCTATTTAATCTTGTTATTTCCGAGTTTTGATGGTTCTATGTTGTAGAGCATTTCATTCTGCCCCATTTTGACCTATGGAAGTTCGGATTTGGACTCTGGATGAAAGATTCATGGAGCTTGGGAGCCATGGCTTGAGTGGTTCTTCTTCTCGGAAGAATAGAGAAGAAGAACAGTTCACAGCTGCATGAACTGAGCCGCATAGCTCTTATGCGGCCAGTTATCCTTCCTAGCCGCATAAGCTTACTGCATGACTTGGCCGCATGGCCTATGCTGCAGGAACTTACTCCCAGCCGCATGAAGATTTAATCCATCCAGCCGCATGGACTTTTGATTCCCGGGCCGCATGACCCTGATTAGATCGAGCCGCATGGCATAGGACTTACGACTAGCCACATAAGACTTTACTTAACCCAGCCGCATGAGAACTTCTTCCAGCCGTATAAGATTCCTTATCCTTCCAGCCGTATGGACTTGAACGTCCCCAGCCGCGTATGAACCGCCCTTGTTCAGCCGCATAGGGCTTCAATTGAACTCAGCCGCATAGACTGGTTCTTCCCGAGCCGCATAAGGCAGACTCGTTCCCAACCGCATGAGGACTAGTCTCTTCCAGCCATATATGACCCATCTCCCGCTAGCCGCATATGCGCCACATTCCTGAGCCGCATGAACCCGTATCATCTCGGGCCGTATGTACCCCGACCCGTCCTGAGCCGCATGGACTCGGATTTTTTGAGCCGCATGAACCCCATAATTCAGCCGCATGCATCTGATTAATCCTGCCGCATGAGCCAGCCTTGCCCGAGCCGCGTGGCTCTGTCATGTCCTGTATTTTATATTTTGTTTATTTTAGTATATCCAAGTCTTGTGGCTCTTTTTGTAACTTGAGTTCCTACGGAGTACACATTTATCCCTATTGTATATTTTTATGCCCATTTTATATCCTTACGCCTTTTGTCCTGAACTTGATAAATCCCGATTTGATTGACATGATTGAAATGACAATTGTACATGACATGGTGTGACTAGGAACTAGCATGACTTGATAGTGACCCTGAGCCGCAGGGCTCCTTCCTGTGCCTTGTCCAGCTATTTAATTATTGTTATCATTATTATTTCTCTATTGTTATTTGATCTTTACTGATGACTTGTGTCTTGTAACCTCAGCATAACTTGAGTCTCCTGATTGAATGCTTGTACTATATTATCCGGCACATGTACCCTAAACACGACAGTGACCCGTAGTGATGCACTCCTGATAAATGACCTGACATGACCTGATAGTGGCCCGTCGTGGCGTACTCTTGACCAGTAAACTTGACATGATAATGACATGATAGTGGCCCGCCGTGGCACACTCTTGACATGATAAACCTGACATGATACTCCTTGAAATACTGTTGCGACGGCTAACCTGACCTGACATGTATAAATGACCTGGACACCGTGGGCGATTGTGCTTGTACAAATGAACCCGTCTTGTCTTGCATCACGTCTAGGATGGGAACCCCTGAGTACCACGGTCAGGGGTACCTACTGTAAATGGCTAAGGCTAATAACTAGAATAATATAATAGTTCATGGAGAATTTCCCAGTTACCTGTTGCCCCTTTGGTCCCGGCCTTATATATATATACATGGAATTTGTTGCTATCCGTCGAGATGAGCGCACTTCCAGCCCGCCGTCGAGTGTGGTACCTTAGGACACATGTATCTTACTACAGTGTGTCTGCTATATCATGCTATCTTTTCCTTTTCTTGCTGGGATCACTCAGGTAGTAACAAACGGGTAACCGGACTTGGAATTCTCATTGCATCTTGCTAGTAACTAGGATTGTGATAACCCTAGTTAGTTAATGTAGAAAGCCGTAGGCAATGATTGGCCGTGAATGCTTGGATGGAGTCTAATCCAGTATAGTATTGTCTAGAAGTGATTGATTGTAAGATTGTACCAGAATGATTGAATGATTGTCACTCCAGATTGTTACTATAATGATTGTACTCTATTGTCACTCTAGCGTATTTGTACTCTTCATTATCACTTTTATCATTGTACTATCTCCTTTTCACTTTAATGATTGTCACCTTTAGCAATAAATGATCAGAGACCAAGTTCTGTTCAGGCGAAGGGTTACAATTTCGGTCCTTGTTTGGTTTAAGGATTGTAACCTGGCTTCCGGAATAGTGCCTTCGTCCTCTCTTCGTATATTGCCGGGCTCTATTTATTTAACATGTTCTCCAGTTTACTTTATGTCAAATGATGATTTACTTACTGTCTTCCTATGTTCGGGATAAGTGCATTGGTACCGCACGAATCTCGATCCTTCTTTACTTATTGCTTTCTCTCCCTGTTGATTGCCTATGACTGCTGGTTTTAAGTTCATAGTTCGGCCTCCTTTGTGGTACTTGCTATTTGGGGTCTGACCCCACTGGTTTTGCATGGCCAGGTTCTGATAGAGGAGCCCGAAGGATCTACCGTACCATCTACTCGACGGTGACCAGCCGGAGCACCAGAGTGCGTCAGTGGGTTTCTTCTTCATTCTCCCACTGATATGTAAAATCTTCTCTTGTAACGTTTAGCCCCGAGCACGTGTTTAGCTCGTGTTTTGGTATTTTCCTTGATATTGTAGCCTACGGACATAAACATGATATGTGTATTCTAGACTATAGCTAGTCCTTATCATGTACGACAAATACTCTAGCTAGTCCTCAGTTCTGTGGTAGTGGCTTCATGATCACTCATGTATATATGGTTCGGGATGCCTTACTATTGTATGTATGATGATCGTATTCTTTGCTCTTGTATAATTGCCTGTGATTGAGATACCTAGGATTGTTAAACCATAGGATTGACTGATGGCTTGTAGAGTAACCCCCATGTCTTGACAGCTTATACGTGATTTCAGAGTATTAACGTACTTTGGGATTACGTAGCTGGCCATGTCTGCCCCCGCTCTCCAGTATTCTGGTTCTGGGGCGTGACACATAGTAACATAGGGAACATGGCATATCTGGAATCATGGTATAACTCATAATCTATCATGGTAAGGATACATATGTCATAGAGACAGATGTATATGTAATGTTTAAAACTGTAGCAGGTACGTGATCGGTCAATAGATGTACAATGTGCTGGGGCACATAATGAAATGTACATACGTACAAGTTAACAAGCATAGGTGTACATCCGTACAGATATGCGGGATAATGGCCTGCGGCAAGGTATGCATATAAAATGCGACCTCGCTCGCTACTGTAGGGGGGTCATGATCACGTACACTACTATCAGTTTCCCCATAACCCATATTCTATCATGTGAGAGATACGAGAACAGTAAAAACATGTGAGAGACACTGGGAGTAATATAAGCATAGCCGGTACTGGGAACAGTATGAAACATGTGAATACTCCGAGTAGTATAAAGCATAGTAAAACATGTACTGAGAACCAGTAAGGAATATGTGAAGATATGATAACTGTCCTAAGCATGGTAGGGACCAATTTAATGTAACATGTGAAGATTTAACTTGCAGTTATTCAGAAAGCAGTATTTTAACAGGGTTAATACATGTTCTAGCATTAAAAGACAGTAAATGAGTATGTAGATGTACTTGCCTCGAGCAAAGCAAGAATACTAGTACGAAGATATAGATGTCCGGTGTCCTGTCAATAATGATATACAAACTCAGTTCTAAGCTATGTTCAATAATACACTAGTGGTGTGACACGACTCCTGACTGGATACTAGCCAAGTGGGGACCTAGCATAAAAGTCTAATGTGGAGTGCCACTATACACAACTAACTTCCTAGGATCTATACACTAGTGTAGGGGGAGGTCCAATACTATAATAACTCAAAACAACTCAAAACTTGCAAGTCGTAATTATTCAATAATTAAATCAAACTGCACACTGAGTTCCAACAATTTTTGAGATAGACAAAAAGCTAAATTATATATAAAATAAAGTACCAAAATGATCCTTGTTAATTATAGAAATTTATACTAATTTTTCTGGAATTTATAAACCTTCATAGATATTTATTAAAAATCAGCAAACATAAATATACTGAAAATGAGTTCTGTTTTCCCCATTTTTATAAAATACCAAAAGTACTTATTAAATACTGGAAAAATTATAATAAATTAGCTAAGTTAACATAGTATTTAAATACAATTTTTCTAAGATTTTTACAACAATTAAAATATATATAAAAATTCAAAACCAGAAAGTAACAATTTATGGAAAAATAATTAATTAGAAATTTAAGGATGATACATAAACAAAATCTACAGATGTTGTCGGAAGATAAAATAAATATCACCAACGTGTCCAGAACGGTGAAATCAGCTAGGATAGCCTACCTATAAGTCCAATTTAGACACAGGGGTAAAACGGTAATTTCGGGTCAAAATGATGTCCGCCGTTGGACACACTTTGCACCGAAAAACATGTCAGGATAGAAGTCTACAAAACCTAGCAAATTATATGTCCACGAATCCAGAATGACGATATGAACCCAACGGTATATCCGAAATAGGATTCCGATGTGCCGATCTCAAAATGATACGTTGACGCGACACTTGGTATCCGGTTTGCACGGAAATACGTGCCGGAGCAAATGTCTTCAAAACTCAGCAAATTATATGTCAACGAGTCCAGAATGATGATACGAACTCAACGGTATATCCGGAATTGGATTCCGATGAGCCGATCTCAAAGTGACCCGTTGACTCAAAAAGTGGGACCCGTTTTGCACCGAAATGCGTGCCAGGGCCCACGTTCTCCAAATCAAGCAAACTTTATATGAAAACATGCCAGAACGACGCCACGAGTCTACTGGTGGTGTCAGAAATTGAATCCGGAGTCCCGGATTCAAAGATGAAATTTAACAAGTGCAAATTAAAGAATTCGGACGGCCAACTTTGGCATCGAATTCAACCAACCAAACGTGCTTATAATGAAACGAAACCTAAAGGAGGCAGGAAGAGGGTTATACCAGTTGTGCACCGGAACTAACGGTGCACAAAAGGGAGCTGCGAGACGAAGATACGAACCCGCGAAGTTGGTGTCACGAAACTGTCAAAAAATAGTTCAATTTAAAACGTCAACTTGGTGGCCAGTTTTGAGGTATCAAACGACGTAACTAACGGACGAAAATTGAGGGGAGTGAAGAGCTATATACCGAGATTGTGACGGAGCGAAGAGTTTGCCGATCCAACGGTCGGATCTCCCGAAAAACATGCACGAAGTTTCTACGACGGGGCACCATTTTCGAGTTCAAAACTCGCGCGCGCCGACGGGATCTCGTTCAAAACGCACGAATCGTGTGTTTCACACGTCGGGGAGGCCGAAGACTCTCCCGGGGTGGTCGCCCGGGTTCGCCGGAGGCGTGGGGAGCTTGCGGTGGTGGGCTGGCCACGTGGTGGCGCACGACCATCGCCGCATCCGCACGTTTGCACGCGCGCGCATGCATGCATGCGGCTGCATGCTACTGCTGTGGCCGCACTGCCAGCCCGGCGCACACGCGCGGCAGTGGCCGGCGATGGCTGAGGCAGCACGACGGGGGTCAGACGCGGTGGAAGGTGGTGGTGGTTCGGGTATGGTGGTGGTTCGGGTATGGTGGTGGTGGGAAGATGATGGTGAAGGTGATGGTAATGGTGGTGTTGGTGTGTGGTTGTGAAGAGGAGGAGAGGGGAAGTCGGGGAGGAGCTCGGGAGGAGGAGAGGGTGGCTACGGTGGTGGTTCACAGTGGTGGTGGTGGTGTATTTGTCTTGTGTAAGGAGAGAGGGATAGAGTAAAATATGTGAGTGAGTGTGTGATTAAATAGAAAGAGAGAGAGAGTGAGAATAGTTATTTGAAGAGAGAGGGGGGAAAAGGAGGTCGGTCCACAGGGGGGGTGCTGTGAGGTGGAGGGGTGAGGGGTGTGTGTGTGTGTTTGTTATGGGAGAGAGGATGATGTGTATATATATATATATATATTATATATATATATATATATATATATATATATATATATATATATATATATATATATATATATATATATATATATATATAGGTGTGTATAATATTATATAGAGAGAAGGGGAGATATTTAGAGAGAGGGAGAGAGAGTAAATTCGGCTAAAAGGGGGGGATGTTCCTGCTGTGATGGGAGAGGGTGAGGGGTGTGTTTGTTTGTAAATAATTGAAGAGAGAGAGAGAGAGGTATATATATATATATATATATATATATTTGTAAAGTGGAGAGAGAAAGATATTTTCAAAATGGGAAAAAAATAGAAAAATTATGTAAGGTATTTGGGCAGTCATGAAAGGGCAACGTGGAGCTTGGGTTCGGGCCAAAATCGGACAGGGGGCAATATTCGAATTAAAAATGGGTATTTATAATCGTGGGTAAATAAATAACATGCGGGGACTCCAATAAATGGGACACAAGTTTCATGTGGGTAGTAGGCTTCGTATGGGCTACGTCCATACTTCGGGTTGACATGTTGGATCGATGTCGGGTCCCGAAATTAAATTAGAAAAATAAATCGGGTTTTACGGTAGATAATTAATTGGCCTAAATTGAACCGAAAGTTGTGTGAAGAAAATGGAGCACAAAATGGAGTGTCTGAGTGGGACACGAATGTCATGGGTGAAGAACGTCTCGAGTAGATCATTCATGAGAAGTTGGTTCTGAGAAAACGACTGGTCTGGTGCTCCTAAATTAAAAGTCACGGTAACGTGCAAACGAAGATCAAAGATAAAAGTGGGAATAATTATTCAAGGATTAATTGATCTAAGTTGACCCGAAGTTGCGCGATCCAAAAAGAGCACAAGGGAACGAGTTCAAGTGGGACACGATATATCAAAATGAAGATAATCTTGTCCACTTCAAAACTCGTGATGAGAGTTTACAGAGATTGGTATCCCTGACGCTCCAGAAGTCAAAGTCATGGAAAGGTACATTAATGATCAAAAATAATTAAATAATAAAACACTTATCGAAAATAATTCATTCAGAAAAAATAAAAATAAATCCTAAAATTCAGGGGGCTTACATCCTACCCACCTTACAAAAATTTCGTCCTCGAAATTAAAAATCATCCAACCGGTCAAACTATAACATGTAGCTGCTCTGGCTACGGTACTCAATCTGCTGTCCTTGAAATCATCTCTTCTGTTTCTCTTTACAATCTTTTTGGTTCAGGTTCAACAAAGTCCTTCTATCATAACTACGTCATATATCCTTTAGAATCTTCTACACTAACATGAAACATTTATGTATACCCTAAACTATAGGTCATTCTCTGGATATGTTTATAAACCTATAATTCTTAATCATCAACCATATTTCCAACCTCAATTGTAAATACTGGATTTCCTTATCGTATCCTAAGTATCCATATTCTATCAATCCACAGGCCCTTTGCATTATTTGTCGTCAATCCTTTTCTACAGCTTCTCTTTGAAATCATACGTTCAATTCTTATTCTTGGCGTAGTCCTTCTTCTTTTACTCAACAAGTCCTCTGAATATAAATCCTCGATTTCAAAACTCCCGATTTAGTAATTACCAATATACATTTGTCTTTGTCTTGTTCCTTGTCTTTTTAACTGATATCTTTTCGATCTTGTACGCAATATCATATCTCATTCTAATTTATTCTATATCAATCCACATATCGATCTACCCTCTAATCACATGTAATTAGCTATGGATAACCAACCAAAATTCTACAAAGCTAAATCCTCAATTTGTAAGTACATGATTCGGATCCTCAATCCATAGTCATAACAATATAATATCTCATTATTCTATCTTGGATACCCTATCATCAAGTCATACTATCAATACAATCGTTCTTAATGGTTTCCAAATCTACTACAGTCAGTCACCCATACTTGTCCTATAAGCTTAATCTAACCAATCCCTAGGAAAAGTATTTACCACAATCACACAATACATTTATAGTTATACTACAGGATCAGTTAACAAGGTTTGGCTATTTCGGTCGTCTATCAAATAGAAGGTTACAAGGCCTAAAACTAGGTCAAGCAATCCATAACAGTGTCCAAACAAGTTAAAGGGTCAAGCAAGACAGAAAAATTTATTGGAATATCTCCAAGAATGGTACAAAGACAACGAGATGCATAACGGGAAGAATTACCAAAGAGGTTAACGAAGAAGAGTTTAGTCAAGTTATAGGAAAGATGGAACACAAAAATAATTATGTCCAAAAGTGTCACGCCCCAGAACCAGAATACTGGAGAGCGGGGGCAGACATAGCCAGCTACGTATATGAAATGGAGTCCATCTCGCTATACGGTCACGGCTGTCTAGATACATGAGGGTTTAACTACAAGCCAACAGTCTCTTAAGGTCATGAACAAGCCTAGTGTCTCAATCACAAGCAAGTAAATGAATGTTACAAGATGTATGATCATTAAATATACAATAATAAGGCGTCCCAAATATTATATATTCAGCTGATCATGAAGCTAGTCGTTACAAAATGTTAGGACTAGCAAGAGTTTAGTCATACATGATCAACCCTAGGATCTGTCAATCATGTTACAGCCCGTAGGCAG
Organism: Iris pallida; assembly: GCA_029216955.1. Taxonomy (NCBI): domain Eukaryota; kingdom Viridiplantae; phylum Streptophyta; class Magnoliopsida; order Asparagales; family Iridaceae; genus Iris; species Iris pallida. The sequence goes on from JANAVB010029617.1 coordinate 14,438,993, forward strand.
ACAGTAAGTAAGTGCAATCGAGCTAAACAGGTGCTCATCGGCTAAACGCCTCAAAAGAATATTTTTACAATAAAGTGGGAGATCAAAATAAACCCACTCGTTGCCAGGGTTCCGTCTAGTGGCCACCATCTGGCTGGAAGGTCGGTAGATCCTCTGGAGCTGCTCCGAAATCTGGCCACACAAAACCAGCTGGGTCAGACCCCAGAAAGAGCAAGTGCCACAAAGGAAGCTTCACTTAGGAACTAAAACCAGCAATCAGCACAAGATATACATAAAAGTAAGAACTGGAAATAAAGAAAATACATCAGGATGATATACGACGAGATGACCATGGAACTATTCAGATAACCAGGTTACAACCCGTAAACCAAACAAGGACCGGGGTTGTAACCCTTCGTCTGAACAGAACTTGGAATTCTCACCATTTATCGGTAAAATAAATACAAGCAGTCTGGTCATACAGTAGTCTGGAACAGGATCATGGCAAGACTAGACTGGTTAGACTCCATCCAATCATTTCACAGCCAAACAAGAATTACGGCTTGATACTTTAACTAACTAGGGTTGTCACAAGCCTAATTACTAACAAGATGCAATGAGAATCTTCCACAGCCACAAGCCCTGCAGACCATCCAGGTTACCCAGGACAAAAGATTAGGATAGAATTCAGGTGGGTACATCGTCCAGGAAACACATGTACCCTTAAGTAGCTTGAAGGGTGCAACACATGACAGTGTGCTGGAAATGTGCCCTACTCGACGGCAGGCTACAGATCCCAGGCGCGCCCAGGTAACGGGATTGCCTGTAGCTGGGAGATCTCTTCATGACAAATGTATTAATCTAGTTATTAGCCTTAGTCCATTTTAGTAGGTACTCCTGACCGTGGTACTCAGGAGTCCCCTCCTAAACATGATGCAAGACAGGACTGGATTATTTGTACAAGCACAATCGCCTACGGTGTCCATGTTATTTATACATGTCATGTCAGGTAGCCGTCATAACAGCTATTCGAGATAATCATGTCAGGTTTATCATATCAAGTATACTAGTCAGGAGTGCGCCACGACGGGCCACTATCAGGTCATGTCAGGTTATTATGTCAGGAGTACACCACTACGGGTCACTATCATGTCATGTCAATTATCAATTCCAACATATCAAATGAATTCATGATTTCCAAGTTCAGGACAAAAGGCATAAGGATATAAAATGGGCATAAAAATATATATATAATAATAATAATAATAATAATAATAATAATAATAATAATAAGATAACAAGACAGGGCACAAAAGTCCATGCGGCTCAAGGGGAGTGAGTCCATGCGGCTGGGTCAATACAGGTTCATGCGGCCGGAACTGCACGCTCATGCGGCTTAGGGAGCCCAAGGCGCATGCGGCTGGAAGGGCGGGTTCATGCGGACGAAGGGGAGTCAGCTTATGCGGCTGCGAAGGGAGCAATCGCCATGCGGCCGGGGTTCAACAGCATATGCGGCTATGATCAGACGAAGTCCTATGCGACTGAGCAAGGGCGATACATATGCGGCTGGAGGATGGATGGGCCTTATGCGGCCCAAAACAGTAGCGCATATGCGGCTGGGTGCGAAGGAACTCATGCGGCTGAAAAGCTAGCCGCATGAAGTCCATGCGACTCAAGATAACAGGGGCTCATGCGGCTGAGTCTGAACAAGGCTATGCGGCTCAATTACTTGCCGCATGAAGATTCATGCGGTCAAGTACTCAAGCAAGTCTTATGCGGCTAGGAAGGACTTTCCATACGGCTGAGCTCGAACGAGTCTCATGCGACTGAAGAGGCCATGCGGCCAGAGACTTGCCGCATGAGGATTCATGCGGTCAAATACTGCTCTTCTTCTCCACTTGTCCGATAAGAGGAGCCAAGCAACCATGGCTTCCAAACTACACAAAACCTTCATCCGGAGCCCAAATCGGAACTTTCTTAGGTCAAAATGGGGTAGAACGAGATTCTCTACAACATGGAACCATCAAAACTCGGAAATAACAAGATTAAGTAGATCAAAACTCAAGAAATCCGAAAATAAAGTAAACTTAGATCTAGAAGAATCTAGCCATGGAAAGTGAAAATGCCAAGTTCTAAAGTAAGTTAAAATGCTGTAAGGAAGAGAATGAAGCAATAAAATTAGAGTTCCTCCATGAAGCAAGTTGCACTTGCCTAGACCTCTCTCTCCTCTCTCTGGTAGGTAAGGAAGTAATGGGAAAGAAGAAGATGATTAATGAAGAGAGAGAATAGAGAGAATGGATTAATAAAGGGGTTGGTGGTGGTAGGTAGGGGGTTCACCCCTTGGTTCATGATGAACCAAGAGCAATCCAAAATCGAACCAAGCCAACCCAAACCAAGAATAAACCAAGCCCAGGGAGGAAATTAAGCAAGGAAATCATGCAATACAAGAATAAATACGTACACGTATTCCAGAAATACGTAATACGAACCACATGCATTACAAAAGATAACGCGAAAGCAATCCTATTGGAGAGTCCTAGAGAACCTGTAATCCTAGTTGTAGATGTAGATAGAACAGAGTTAATCAAGACGGGGAAGAATGATAATAAGAATTTATTCTTGCTTAATCGGTCATAACGAAGTGAACCAAGCTGAGATATGATCTGATAACCATATACGTCTTCCTGAAATCATGTTGCCAGAATTTTTGCCACACCAGTAAGCTTAGATGCAATAAACGGTAGAGTCATAACTAAGGTATACACCCTATAATCATGTTATCTAGAATCCTCGCCACGCCAACCGGTATGGCTGCGAGAAAATCTAAATTCCATAACTAGGATAAGTATATCCGAAATCAGACTCTATATTTTTGTCATACCAGCTAATATGGCTGCGATAAATTCTAAACTCCATAACTAAAGCAGACGTTTACTTTATCAGGATATATCATAATTCAATCCACAAAATTTATCACGATGTAAGATCAAAGTTAACAACGAAAATCAGAATTAAATTCAACAACGAATTTAAGAAAGATCAAATAGAAATAAGTGGAAACAGATTTCTAGATAAGATTAGAGTGAGATCCTCAGGGGTCATCCCAAGGGTACTATCCTGGTCAAAATTGTAACCCACTGAATTCAAGCAAGAGACTAAATACAGTTAACGGTCCTATGCTGTGATGAGTTCTCCTATGTTGCAATCCTAGTAATCATCTAGGTGTTCTAAATGTTATCCCTAGTGTTAACAAGTTGTCCTAGATCCTAATTGCAGGCATGCTTGGTACAATAACGTAACCAAACAACTTAAGTCGAGACCTGCATGGGCCGCCAAAAAAAACATGTCACGATCCGTTACCCAAATTATTGGGCCGGGCCGAGCCATGTCCAGCCTACGCTTGGTTAAAGCGCAGTAAGCTGTTCTAGAATAAACAATAAAGGATCTAAGCAGCTAACAGTTCTAAAATCATATTTAAAGGTTCATCACAACACAGCATCTATAAGCGAAGGTAAACAAGTACAGACTAAATAATACACTTCCAAAGTATCTAACTGGAGACAAAGTCCAGTATCCAAATATAAGTACAAATAAAGTCTAAGTCTCAAAACACAAGAAAGATATCTAAGCAAGGTTCCCCGCTGGGGCCTCTTCTGGAGCTAAGGCCAGGTCCTCAATGCAGTACCATAATATGTAACACATAGCGTTTCCTTCTCGAAAAGTATACCTACAACGTTATCCTGTCAGGACGGGAGCAAGTACAACCTCTACAACTAAAGTACTGAACATATAATGAAAGAGATGTACAACAAGAAATATGGTGTGATAAGTCTATAAAACAGGAAATACTGGAAAATATGGCCTCATGGTACAACTGGGATCACAGTATCATAGTAACATAGGGAACATGGCATATCTGGAATCATGGTATAACTCATAATCTATCATGGTAAGGATACATATGTCATAGAGACAGATGTATATGTAATGTTTAAAACTGTAGCAGGTACGTGATCGGTCAATAGATGTACAATGTGCTGGACACATAATGAAATGTACATACGTACAAGTTAACAAGCATAGGTGTACATCCGTACAATACTATAATAACTCAAAACAACTCAAAACTTGCAAGTCGTAATTATTCAATAATTAAATCAAACTGCACACTGAGTTCCAACAATTTTTGAGATAGACAAAAAGCTAAATTATATATAAAATAAAGTACCAAAATGATCCTTGTTAATTATAGAAATTTATACTATTTTTTCTGGAATTTATAAACCTTCATAGATATTTATTAAAAATCAGCAAACATAAATATACTGAAAATGAGTTCTGTTTTCCCATTTTTATAAAATACCAAAAGTACTTATTAAATACTGGAAAAATTATAATAAATTAGCTAAGTTAACATAGTATTTAAATACAATTTTTTTAAGATTTTTACAGCAATTAAAATATATATAAAAATTCATAACCAGAAAGTAACAATTTATGGAAAAATAATTAATTAGAAATTTAAGGATGATACATAAACAGAATCTACAGATGTTGTCGGATGATAAAATAAATATCACCAACGTGTCCAGAACGGTCAAATCATCTAGGATAGCCTATCCATAAGTCCAATTTAGACACAGGGGTAAAACGGTAATTTTGGGTCAAAATGATGTCCGCCGTTGGACACACTTTGCACCGAAAAATGTGTCGGGATAGAAGTCTACAAAACCTAGCAAATTATATGTCCACGAATCCAGAATGACGATACGAACCCAACGGTATATCCGAAATAGGATTCCGATGCGCCGATCTCAAAATGATACGTTGACGCGACACTTGGTATCCGATTTGCACGGAAATGCGTGCCAAAGCAAATGTCTTCAAAACTCAGCAAATTATATGTCAACGAGTCCAGAATGACGATACGAACTCAATGGTATATCCGGAATTGGATTCCGATGAGCCGATCTCAAAGTGACCCGTTGACTCGAAAAGTGGGACCCGCTTGCACCGAAATGCGTGCCAGGGCCCATGTTCTCCAAATCAAGCAAACTTTATATGAAAACATGCCAGAACGACGCCACGAGTCTACTGGTGGTGTCAGAAATTGAATCCGGAGTCCCGAATTCAAAAATGAAATTTAACAAGTGCAAATTAAAGAATTCGGACGGCCAACTTTGGCATCGAATTCAACCAACCAAACGTGCTTATAATGAAACGAAACCTAAAGGAGGCAGGAAGAGGGTTATACCAGCTGTGCAACGGAACTGGCGGTGCGCAAAACGGAGCTGCGACGACGAAGATACGAACCCGCGAAGTTGGTGTCACGAAACTGTCAAAAAATAGTTCAATTTAAAACGTCAACTTGGTGGCCAGTTTTGAGGTATCAAACGACGTAACTAACGGACAAAAATTGAGGGGAGTGAAGAGATATATACCGAGATTACGATGGAGTAAAGAGTTTGCCGATCCAACGGTCGGATCTCCCAAAAAATACGTGCGAAGTTGCTACGACGGGGCACCATTTTCGAGTTCAAAACTCGCGCGCGCCGACGGGATCTCGTTCAAAACGTACGAATCGTGTGTTTAACACGTCGGGGAGGCCGGAGACTCTCCCGGGGTGGTCGCCCGGGTTCGTCGGAGGCGTGGGGAGCTTGCGGTGGTGGGCCGGCCACGTGGTGGCACACGGCCATCGCCGCATCCGCACGTTTGCACGCGCGCGCATGCATGCATGCGGCTGCATGCTACTGCTGTGGTCGCGCTGCCAGCCCGGCGCACACGTGCGGCGGTGGCCGGCGGTGGCTGAGGCGGCGCGGCGGGTGTCAGACGCGGTGGAAGGTGGTGGTGGTTCGGGTATGGTGGTGGTTCGGGTATGGTGGTGGTGGGAAGATGATGGTGAAGGTGATGGTAATGGTGGTGTTGGTGTGTGGTTGTGAAGAGGAGGAGAGGGTGGCTACGGTGGTGGTTCACAGTGGTGGTGGTGGTGTATTTGTCTTGTGTAAGGAGAGAGGGAGAGAGTGAAATATGTGAGTGAGTGTGTGATTAAATAGAAAGAGAGAGAGAGTGAGAATAGTTATTTGAAGAGAGAGGGGGGAAAAGGAGGTCGGTCCACAGGGGGGGGTGCTGTGAGGTGGAGGGGTGAGGGGTTGAGGGGTGTGTGTGTGTTTGTTATGGGAGAGAGGATGATGTGTATATATATATATATATATATATATATATATATATATATATATATATATATATATATATATATATAATATATAGGTGTGTATATATTATATAGAGAGAGGGGGGGAGATATTTAGAGAGAGGGAGAGAGAGTAAATTCGACTAAAAGGGGGGGGATGTTCCTGCTGTGATGGGAGAGGGTGAGGGGTGTGTTTGTTTGTAAATAATTGAAGAGAGAGAGAGAGAGAGGTATATATATATATATATATATATATATATATATATATATATATATATATATATTTGTAAAGTGGAGAGAGAAAGATATTTTCAAAATGGGAAAAAAATAGGAAAATTATGTAAGGTATTTGGGCAGTCATGAAAGGGCAACGTGGAGCTTGGGTTCGGGCCAAAATCGGACATGGGGCAATATTCGAATTAAAAATGGGTATTTATAATCGTGGGTAAATAAATAACATACGGGGACTCCAATAAATGGGACACAAGTTTCATGTGGGTAGTAGGCTTCGTATGGGCCACGTCCATACTTCGGGTTGACAGGTTGGATCGATGTCGGGTCCCGAAATTAAATTGGAAAAATAAATCGGGTTTTACGGTAGATAATTAATTGGCCTAAATTGAACCGAAAGTTGTGTGAAGGAAATGGAGCACAAAATGGAGTGTCTGAGTGGGACACGAATGTCATGGGTGAAGAACGTCTCGAGTAGATCATTCATGAGAAGTTGGTTTTGAGAAAACGACTGGTCTGGTGCTCCTAAATTAAAAGTCACGGTAACGTGCAAACGAAGATCAAAGATAAAAGTGGGAATAATTATTCAACGATTAATTGGTCTAAGTTGACCCGAAGTTGTGCGATACAAAAAGAGCACAAGGGAACGAGTTCAAGTGGGACACGATATATCAAAACGAAGATAATCTTGTCCACTTCAAAACTCGTGAAGAGAGTTTACAGAGATTGGTATCCCTGACGCTCCAGAAGTCAAAGTCGTCGAAAGGTACATTAATGATAAAAAATAATTAAATAATAAAATACTTATCGAAAATAATTCATTCAGAAAAAAATAAAAATAAACCCTGAAATTCAGGGGGCTTACAGGGGCCCAGGGCGCAAGCCCTGTCTGCCCCTCCTCCGGGCCGCCCCTGCATACTTCTTTTCTATGTCCACTTTTTTCTGAAACATGCTTGCTTGTGTGTTGCATTTTGAAGCAGCAAACTGTATGTTTAAACATGAATGTAACTTCATACTTCTTTGTTTGTTCAGTATCCAATGAATTATTTGTTTGAAGTGTCCAATGAATTCTTTGTGTGTTCAGGAATGTAACTGTATATATATTTTGATGTAACCTGCATATTTTGAGGTTGCTGCATACTTCTTTGTTTGTTCACCCTACTGGAATTTTGAGGTTACTGCATATTTTGATGTTACCTGCATATTTTCAAGCAGCATCCTTATACTTCTTTGCTTGTTCAGTATATATACTTGAATGTTTGAAATTCCTATCTAATATGTCCAGCACTGTTGAATGTTTGGAATGAAACTACATATGAACTGTATGAACTGTATGCTTGCTTCTAAAGTAAACTTGAATGTTTGAAAGTTGTATGAATATATTCATGCTCAACATTCATAAAAGAGAGACAAGATGCTGTTCACAAAGTAACAAAAGCACACAAATTCGACTTCAATTCATTACATAGAGGAAAACTTCCACTCAACTACATCATTTCAACTTTACATTCCCAATTCATTTCCAAATTTTTGGCACAACTGGTCTAAAGTTGTGTTCACTACAATTTGAACAAAAATTTCACATTTTTTCTCGTCTATAACAACAGCCTCATTCAACCATTGGAATGCATTGTTGCATCTCATGCATTGCAAGAATCTTCTTCCCTTGCTGTGACTCCTTTTTGATATCAAGACAACTTTCTTCCCTTCACAGTGTCGATTTGGACAAGTATTTTCTTCCCAATGACATTGTTTCTTCCAATGCCCTAAGTCACCACAAGTGAAACATCCCTCCATTTGAATTGTCGAAGAAGAACTTCCAGAGCTTGAATCCAAAATAGCAACATCCAACCATTGAAAATTTGAGCAGACGGGGCACTTCAAAAATTTTCTCCCAGGATTTAACTTAGTATTTGACTTCAACAGGTGCCTAATCCCCTTGCAGTTCCTGATCTTGCAAGGCGAGCTCAAGAACGTACATTCATCAGCAAGGTGGTTGTTTTTGGAGCAAATTTGACATTTCTCCTACAAGAAAGACCAAAATGACTGAGAATTGAGAGGAGCAAACGGCAAAGCACAAAACAAAATGTTCAAGGAAAAAATTTCGAAAGCAATTTCATTGTACCCGACATGCAGAGGTCGCCATAGGAGGTCGTCGCTTTTTCTCGTGAACCCTAATAGCGACACGAGAACAAATGGAGGAGAGATTTTGGGGGTTAGGTTAAAGCCTCCGACTCTTCTTATTAGATTGAGAGAGCGGTAGGGATTTATAAAAGAGAGGGGTACTTTAGGAATTAGGAAAGAAATTACACTTCAAAAGAGAGACAGAGGGTATTTACGTCCAAAAAAGTCCACGAATGAGGGTTTCTGTTAGGGTGCGTTTGATTGCAAGGTGGAAAATATGTGGAAAAGAAATTAATTCCATGGAATTATTTTCCTAGGAAAAAAATTCCATGGAATTTTAAAAAATTTCCATGGAAAACTTAATTTGGGTGTTTGATTGCCATTATTTTCCACGGAAAATAGTTATTTTCCATGGAAAATGACATTTTCCTATGGGTTGGACAAGTTTCATTTTCCACCATTTTAGATGAAAATATGGAAAATGATAGTTTTTTGGAAAATAATTCCATGGAAAATTTAAGCTATCAAACACTACAATTGGTGGAAATTTTGTGATGGAAATATTTTCCATGGAAAAAAAGCCCAATCAAACACAGCCTTAGTGAGGAACGAAAACTGTTAGAAGTGGGGGCTGTTCTTAATTAATGCAAAACTATGGAGTGTACCCTTAATATTAATATGGGTAATCCAAGTGGGAGGTAAGTCAAAAAAAAAAAAAAAACAGAAGCAGAAACAAAACCAATTTTCTTGACCTTCAGCCCAAGACAAGTTTCGTTTCGTGAGCTCCAAGCCGAGACCAAAAATTCTGGGGCTATAAAACGAAACTAGGGTTTCTGGAGGGGGTTAAGAAAAATTGGTGTTGGAAAAGAGTTTTGAGGAAATTAGGAATTGACGAAGAGAGAGAGAGAGGCGATGGCAGTGACGAACTTCATCATCACGTTGGCGGCGGTGGGAGCAGCGGTGCTCCTCCTCCGCGGCGACGTCAAGCAGTCGGCGACCATCTTTCGCCGCAACATCCGCCACATCCGCAACTGGCTCGAGCAGGAATCCTCTTCCGCCCCCAAGTAAGTCTATTCTATTCCGGAATTTAGGGTTTCAATCGGAACTCACTATAGCCAATTATATACACGGTGTTTCACATGCGATCACAAAGTATTTGATATAATGCCGAACAGAGAACTATGTGATTTTTGTATTTGTTTTAACAGCACGGTCACGAGTACGACGCGGCACGACTCGGCACGACATTAGAACGGCAACACGGACACGGCAGTGATTTTGGCGCGTCATAGTGTATTTTGGACTTTTGGTATCGTGTCCGACACATTGACCGGCTCTAAACTTTGGAGTGTCTGCACTTCCTAGTTTGTCTATCATCCCATTTAGTACACAAAGTTAATATGATGGATGAAGACTTAAAACAATTTATTTTGATGGATCTCCAAAGATTAACTTTTTCTTCAGCATTTTGGACCTATTGTTTATCATGATTGAGGAGTTAGTTGTTTACAGAACTTACTATTGTAGCTGAGGGGGGTGCTATATGAAAATGAGTTTAGTGAAGTGAATGCTGTGAAAATGTTATGATAGGCGGCCGCCGGCCGCACCGAAAAGGCCCTAGGCGGCCGGCCTAGGCGCTGGGCGGGCCTAGGCGGCCCTAGTCGGACCTAGGCGGTCCTAGTCGGCCCTGGTCGGCCCTAGGGTTAGGGTTAGGGTTTTTTTTTTTTGAAATTTTGAAAAAAAAAAATCAAAAATAAAATAAAATTCATATGACAAAATTAAATACTAACCTGCCGCCGCCGCCGCCGCCGCCGAGAGGGGAGGAGGAGGAGAGAGAGGAGCGTAGGGGAGGAGAGAAGGGAGAGGGGAGGGGAGCGGAGGGGAGGAGGAGAGGAGTCTGTGGACTGCACTCTCTCTCCTCTCCTCCCCATTTATAAGTGTTTTTTTTTTTTTCTAAGTAAAAAAAAAAATTTGAAACAACACACATAGGATTTGAACCCATAACCTTATGTAAAGGTTTAAACATAGCTACACTAGCCATAAAAGCCCAATAACTTTTATGTCTATAAGTAACATACATATTATTTATATATATACTCATGAACAAAAAGTTAAAAAAAAAAAAAAAAAAAAAAAAAAAAAAAAAAAAATCGGCCGCCTAGGCGCGCTAGGCGGGCACTCGGCGCACCGATTCCGCCTAACGAAATCTACAACATTGCTTTTTTCCCGTCAATTCGGCAAAAAAATCCGAATGAAAAAGACCAATCATCAAGGGGTAAAAGCATAGTAAGGTTGTAAAAGAAAAAAACTTATCTATCGCTCACAGATAAAACAATCAGTAAGGGTACTACTATTTTATTCAATTTCAAAACTACTAAGAAACAACACCAAAAATACCTTAAATTATGCCTAAATGTATGAAATATTTTTTCTAGAATTTTAATAATTATTTTCTTTCCGATACCGAAAATTCTGATACTTTGATCCGAAACTGCCTATACTAACGCTACCTAGGAAGGATCCGATATCGATTCCGATACCGATACCAATATTGCGAACCTTGATAAAGAAATTAAATCTTTAGAATAAGAAAACTTTCAAGACACCGGATTGAACATTTCGAGAAGGATACCTCAGTTGCCATAAAACATACAGAGTTGTGAATGGAAGAAAGGATTTGGGTAACCAACACTATGGATATGCGTACATCCTTACATGGTTGGTTCTTTTTTATTGTTTGCATTAAAACTATAAATTCCGTTATCCAAAGATTTGTTTGACAACCTGAGTCACTTTGACTTTTAGATTGAAGTTTAAAGTTGGGTTGGTATACTTGTTTTTCTAATGTAGACCCACCTAAATGGCTGTACATATCAAGTTAGGTAGTGTGTAGTAACATAGCAAATATGATAAATGATAATGCATGTCTTCTTTTTCTTTCCATATGAATGAGTTGATTGCATCATTGCTTGATTAGGTACCTGGATATATGATCACCAAGATTTGAACCGGTTCATATGACTACATGGACTGTATATTTGCATGTATATCATTTATTAAGCATGTTCTATTTCCTGCTTGGAAGGTTCTCTAATGTTGTTGCACTCCCAATATCTAACTCTTTATTGTGTTGAAGTTCCTTAACTAAATGATTTTTTTAGCACTGTTTTGGAAATGTGGCAATTGTTTTCCTACTCTTGCCGTTATAAGGAACAGGATAGCCACTATATTTTTGCCTGACTTGTCAATTTGCGGCCAGGTCTGCCACGATTTAGGCTAGAGCAGATCAAGATTTCCTTACTCTAGAATCTATCCCAAAATCATTCCATGATAACAATCTTTTTCTTTTGCTATGACATAGCATTACCCTCAGCCCTATGATGTTCCAATTTGAAAGCTTCATTAGTAAATTCATTTTTTTCACTGTTCCGTCTCAGGCTGTAAATGAAGCTTTATGTTCTTGATCATATTGTGCTTCTTTTTTTCCCTGAGATTAAACTGCTCAATGTATATGTGATTGATAGTCAACAATTATAAAAAATGATTCTCTTTAATTTTTTTAGGTCTACGGAGAAAAGTGCAGCAAAGGAGTTGGATTCACAAGTTACAAAGAAAGACATTCCCAAGGAGAACATTCCCGAGGAGGAGAACATTGCAAAGGAGGAGAAGCACTAAAATTTTGATATGCTTGTGTAGTTTCTTTCATAATCACCCTAGGCCCTAGGGACATGCTACATGTTTTTTTTTTGTTTTTTTTTAATCTTTTTTCATCAATTGCAATGACTGAACTGAAATCTAGTGGTTACATTCTGATGATTTTATAGTTCATCAATTTTGTAAACGATGTCAATGGTAATTGTTTTGTAGTTATATGGAGAAAGGTGCACAGGAAGAGTTGGCTTCAAAGTTATACAGAAAAGTTTGCATAGGGAGAATTTGAGATAATTGGGGAGACAGAAAACTATGGAGGAAGTAGGGGGAGAGATGATTCGCCAAAGCAAATGACGAAATTTATTTTCAATAAAATTTGCTAGTGTTGCTGGTGAATTTTCTTGTTGGAATTCGCCATTTGCTTTGGCAAATTCCACAAATTTGTTGACCTCAATCTTCAGGCAACGAAGGAAATGTGAAATTTGTTTTGGCTAGCCGACTAAGCAAATAGCTTTGGCAAATTTTATTTTAAAATTCGATAAAATTCGTCAATAAGCCTGGCCGAATGTAATGGCGAGGCGAATTTCGCTCCCCCAAATTTTCCTTTTTGAATTCTCATTATATAAACTTTTCTGAGACGATTCAAAAGGAGTTGGAAGCAATAAAACTTTTAATCTGGTTTTGTGTTTTTCCGAGGCACTCGAGACTTGAATCACGACACATGGTTTTTTTTTTTTTTTTTTTTCTATTGCGATGAGCAAAGTTTAATTGTTTCATTCATAAGATGACTTGAGATTTAGCAAGCTTGGATAAGGAGAATATGTTTTTTTTTTTTTTCTGTTATTGTTAGGGATGGAAGAAATGATAGCATTATTGTTGTTGTTGGATAACTAATGTGCCATCAGTATATACTATTTAGTTCGTTGGCGGTTTGAATTTCAATTGACAGGTTCGAGTATCGTCTGTGTGAACTGTGAAGATGGCTGCTGGGTTGGAATTTCAATTAACAGGTACCAATAAACCCACAAAAAAATGATGAGGAATTGCTGTAGTTTTCTTTTCCTCGACACATTTGTGAGAGTGGCCTTTCACGGTCACTAAAATTGCTTCCACTTTGCCAACCATCTTTGGGAACTGTAGTCTTTTTTAGGTCCCAAATTTGGTTTGGTTATAAAAATCTATTTCGAAAATTACAAATATCCAAGTAAACAATTTGTGGACAAAACATGGGAATCATATTCTTTAAGAATAGGTGAGTTTTTTTTTGAAGGGATATTTTTGTTTTTCTTTTTTATATACTCTTTAAAAATAATTAGTTTTTTTATCCTTTTTTTTCATTTTTTGGTTCTTTTTTCATTTTTAAAGATTTTTTTTAATTCTTAAAGTTTTTTTTTTCCTTTTTCAACATGTTTTTCAATTTTATATGTATTTTTGGTTTTTTTTTTTCAGTTTTTTTCTCTTTTTTCCCCAAAAACATTTACAGATTCACCAAACATTGTGAATATAATCTTCCAGAGAATTTAATTTCAAGCAATTTGATTCCCAGAATAAATCATAGATTACTAGGGTTCCACGTGAAGATTGAAGCACCCATCATTGACCAATTGCATCAATATGATTCACTAATTCCAATTATGTAGCACCAGCAATGCTCAGTGAGTTGAAAAAAGAAGCAACATTACATTGGCAATTACATAGCACCACAAAATACAAGATGAGCAATAAGATTCAGACGCCAATAGTAAACCAATCACAAGGGCAGATTTTACATCATTTTAAATAAGCACTGCACAGATTCAAACCACTACAGAACTCGAATCATTTACTGACTCAATGGCATCTCCAAGCCATGAGTTAAAAGTTACATTTTCCTGATTGACAGCACGAGGAATAATATTTCTATAAACATTTCGTGGGATGCAATATTACAAACGTTATAAAAGTCGAATTCTTGCGAGGGCAACGCATATCCATACCAAACCTGTCTATTACAAACCAAAAGGCGCAGGGGTTCTGATTTTTCTTTCTACTACAGAAGCAAGGGCAAAAATCATGAAACTATCGATTAAGCTCCTTGTTTGGAAGAACAAACTCGTGCAAAAGGTCATGCAGCACGAAATGGAAGTAAATTGCCAATTGAGCTCCCTAATAAAATTCTTAGATTTTTACTCAGTGATGGGTAGGTTCCTCACCAAATACTTCAACAAAGCAAACTGGGCATGCCTGAATGTCAGAAAAACCATCCATCAGCAAAAGCAGGGGGAAAATATACAATGTGGAGGAGCGCAACTCCACTTCCGTTGCTCATGGTTAGTGATCATAGCTGACCTTGTTTATGCTAAGCCATCTACTCACACAGCCAGAGTGGTACACATGCTTGCATGGTAGAGTCATCTGCCGATCGCCTCTTTTATAGTCCATTTGGCATATTACACACCTGATGACAATGGTAGATGACATGAGAAGAGTCAAATTTCTTTCTAGATTAAACAATGGATTTCTTAATTATGTTTAATGAACTATCCTGCCATTAGCTTCCTCTTTAGCTACCTAGTATCAGTACTAAAGGAAGTAAATATCAGGTTACCTTCCTGCTTACTTCTTAGATAATATCCGCAAAGAAGTATATATGCGTTGCAAGAGTTACTAATTGCAATTTCCTACAGAAAGTTTTAACAAGATATATAGAAATTCAAGTGATCATTCAAGAAAAAAATTTCCAAAAATTAACTGATGGAATGTTTGTACTTTGTATCTTGGAAGGGAAACAATTTCCCATGTTATTAATAGAAAATAATAATAATAATAATGTCTTCTATAGTCCATCTGGCATGTTCCTCGCCTGGTTTCAACTTTCAAGGATGGATGATATCTTAGAAGAATCGAGTGAAAATGACCAAATATACAATTACATAATCTATTTTCAATGTAAAAAACGAAAGGTGTCAATGCTAAGGGTGTAAATAGATCGGATATACGTATTACCGTATTTATCTTTGTCAGCTTATAGAGCAGGCAAATAACATTCTCATACTTAACCAATGTCATTTTATAATAAACCTGATATGGACCAGGTATCACTAGACAATACTAAGATTGCATGGAAAAGTAAGTTTCACATATAATTTTGAAGGATTCAGATATCATTAGGATATGCAAGTAGAAACCATATTAGTATCCATATATCAAAAGGATGCATAACATGTCTGTTAAAGATCGGATCTGGATTATCCATATTACATTGAACATCATACACGATCCATTCACCATCAGTTTCAGGTTGGGCCACATCTCCACCTAGAGACCACCTCACGATTAAGCTGGGTTCAATCAGGTAAGACTGGACAGGGAACCTGCTTCGGTCAGGTTTTGCATTTGCAAATTGGAGCCTATCATATGAATAAATTTGGGATTGGTTACAGTCAACACACCAAAATGGCAAACCCTAATAACATTAAAACCCAAATATTCTTATTCTATATTTCCATCTAACCAAAAAAAAAAAAAAAACTATGCACTTCCTAGTGTGTCCATCCAAATGCTAATGCAGAATATTGCGAGAATAAAAGAAAAGGTGCATTTATAACTTGACTTAGGACTTGTTTGGCAAATGGAAACTTCGTGAAACTAAGAAACTGAGTTTCCATTGGTTTCTAGAAACTATAGAAAACCCAAAGAAACTAAGTTTCTAACTAAAATGGTTGTTTGTTTGCTAGAAACTAGTAGCCAATGATGACATGCTAATAATAAAAATAGAGGGTTAAAGAGTGGGTGTTTGGATAATAATAATAATAAAAATAATAAAAAATTGAGTCATAATTGCACCATAATAGTTTCGATTAGTTTCTACCTTTTTGGATGGAAACTAGAATGAGAACTAGTTTCCATATTCTTGGTGGGTCCAACAAGTTTCTTGATCTAGTTTCCATCTACCATACATTCAACTAAATGGAAACTAGTCATACTTTCTACTAGTTTTTTAGTTTCCTCCAACTTTCGATTTGCCAAACAGGCTGATATAAGTATAGAGTTGCCAAACAATGTCTTAGTCTAAGATTGCACATTGCAGGTACTATAAGTCTATAAGTAAAGATGGAGCACGTACATGCAAGATAGACAGACATGATTGTAATTTATGGATCAAGGATCTGAGAAAGTATACTCTAACTAATCTTAACTGGTAAAATGAATAAATAACCAGCACAATGATTTTACCTTTCTCTGTGTGCTTTCTTTCTAGAAAAGAAACTGCACTTGTACTTAGTAACTGGAAGTAAGGATATTTTGTCTTGAGAAAGACCCCGGCTTTGAGTACCAACTGCCTCGCCTAAATCAAGTAGTTCCTGCTTAACAAATAGATACCGCATGAAGAAATCTGCACTAATCATTCTCACTCAAGAAAAGAGCTAGAAGAACCAACCTGCTGATGATGAATTAATCTAAAGCTGAAGATAATGTGACTTGAGAAATGTTTAGATGCATGCAGTGTTTAAGCATAAATTTTACATGGAAATGGATATGGAAGCCCATTATTCTTGCTCTATGATTATGTGCACAAAATATTGTACCAAACGGGGCACTTTATGCATTATGGAAGCAGATTGTTGATAAGAAAGCTGGTGAGACAAAGTACTATACCCAAATGGGCACTGTATTGTGTTTACATAATCACTATTGCTATCTTAACATGATCTCATTTTCAAAGTATAGATCTTATGTCTGTCTGTCCGTACAAAATACTAAGGCAAGATAGCATGCCAATAATTGCTTAGATTGGTTATACTTATTGTTAGATATGATGTACTACATCTTCATTATTTAGATTGGTTATACTCATTGTTAGATACGATGTACTACATCTTCAGCTGATAAATATACTAGTCAAGATGGACCATTTACGAGCTGTTATATATTCTGATTAAGTTTGACTGAAGATTTTGAGGTATGTATGAAAACAGTATCATCTGATTAAGTTTCGGAATAGAAGATGCAAATGGGGGATGTCCACAGCTAATCCTGATAATACCAATTAGTATGATATACAGACATTAGACAAATTTATTGCGTCTCCTAAGTATCATGTCTTAGAAATGTGCATGAAGGCGTTTGAGCAAAGAGAGCTTTTTCACCTGGGGTACCAATTTTCTTACTATCGGTGAGGTGAGGTCCCTGCTTTCAGGCAACTTTAACGCATGGCTACCTGTTCCAATAGCCACACTTGTCTCGTTGTTCTGATAATATTTTTATGTAGTATGTTTCTTATAATTGTACAAAATTATCATAATGGTTTAGCAATTGCTTACAATCTAACAAAACACATTTCTATGACAAACATGCCCATTTCATATCTGAAGACATTTGTAATGAGCTAACATATATAAGGGTATACAACAACTAAAATAAAAGGAACCGATAAGAAAATGGTGACAACTTGAGCAAACCTCATATGTCATGTTGTCAGGGTCAATGTTGTCTTCCAAAATAACTTGCTCCTGCAGTGAATGTTGAACGTGTCAGTCAGTCATAACAAAGGTTAGGAACATAATGTGAACTCAAACATTTTAACCTGAAAGAGAAATAACCATTTCAGGTTCGGCCCAAAAAAATGAAAAACATGTGAAACACATTAAATACATGGGAATCAACAGAAATCAATTTCAAGATGAAACGTGCCACATATTGTATAAGCTGGTCAAGGAAATTGTAAAAAAAGGAGCAGCTAGGAGGGACATATATCTGAGTTGACAAAACACCACGATATGGAATTTTCAAGTGTTAACCTAAGGGGAGAAAACGTGCTTCCAGGTGCAACTAATAGTAGTTTAATTTTTAAGAATAAACCGCACAACAAATGTTATGCATGATTTAGTCGAGGCTCTATCCAATTTTTGTCTCGACGGTGGAGCTCAATTTTGTTTTGATTCGACTCAAGTCTTGATTATCAAGTTGGAGTTTAACTTATAAATTACTCATTTAAGTTGGTTTATTTTGTGGGCTTAATTACTTAGTTGTATTATGATTGTGTTGGTTTGGATTTGGGTAATGTACATTAGGATTTGGGATTGGAAGAAAGGCTTGCTTAATGGTGGATTGATTGGTTTATAGGACGAGGCTCACTTGTGTTTTGAATACCCATTAAGGAGATCTCTTGTCATAACAAATCATATCTTTGAAGATCTTTCGATATCTTTATGAAGATCTTTTGATATCCTTGAAGATATTTTGATATATCGGAAATATCTTCTAGGATCATTTGTATCTTTAGAAATTCGTTGGTACCTAGATATCGGGGAAAATATATTTGGAGATATCTTTGATAACCTTCTAACCATTTGGTTAAATTATCTTTATCCATTGACCAAAATCGTATTTATCCGTTGACTTGGCTTTGGTTGGAATTAAGTCCAGATTCATTGAATCATATCATGATGAGATCGAGTTGTTAATAGGAGACAAGGACTCTCTTTGTAACCACTTAATAATGCTATATAAGGAGTTCCTCCCCTCTTCATTTCATTTGCTCCATATTATATTTTACTTTTGAGAGAAAGAAGGAAGAGAGAAAGAAAGACGTTGCAAAAGCTCTGCCGAATCAGATGGTGAAACTCGAAGGAAATCAAAGGCGCTTCTTCATTTCATTTGCTCCATATTATATTTCACTTTTGAGAGAGAGAAGGAAAAGAGTCAGAAAGACGTTGCGGAAAATCTGCCGAATCAGATGGTGAAACTCGAAGGAAATCAGAAGCAAGACGAGGCTCAAGCATTGCAAGAGACCTCTATAGTTATTTCTTTAGGCATTTCTTCGAACAAGTGAGTCGCTACGATCGCTCCCTCAATCTCTTCTTAATAAAAGAACTCTCTATCATCCCTCTTTTATGTCCATATGATCATGGTACCATATAAAATAGATCAAGATTAAAAGAGATTACAAGTATGTTTTTATATTAAATGTTTGTGTTCCTATTTTAGTGGAATCATGATATTATAGACTGTTGGTACAAGTATAAACTGATACAACTAATACAGAACTTGGGGTAGAGTTTAATATTTTTATATTGGTATGTTACTATGCTAATAATAATTAGACAATGATGATCGATAAATGGTATGCTTGTTAAAAGAGGATTTATATAGTAACTTAAAAGAGAACCTATAATTCATTAGGTTGATTTCAAGAAAGGAACGTAATCTCTATAAAGTTGATGAATGAGTATATTATTTTTGAGCTTTAGTTAATAACGTTGTTTGTGGAAAGATTGTTGTGTCGTCATTTAAGATGATCCTGGAGGGGAAACTTTTGTACTAGCGGTGATTCGAGGAATGTGAAAATAGTGGAATAATGGATGTAATTATGTTGTCTAATTCCTTATGCATTTTCTATTACATTATGTTATGCATTCTATATTTTATTGATGGTTGCATTTGTTTGGTCATGGACAACTTGTGCACAAGGTTTAAATTCTCGAACGGTGTCCGGAACACCAGGACTGTATGGATCTAAGGGGAATGTTATGCTCCTGCAAGGTGGATCTGGAGATATGCACATGTATTACAAAACTTTTAGTGGGACTAGCTATTTGCACTAGAAGGTGCGGCGTAATACTGTTGATGTAGTCCCAATTTGGTGAGATATGCCAATAACCGTCGTATAGACAAGTGCTAACGATGGTTTTGCAGGTGCAGTACATCATAATCCCTTGTTTTGTAGAGAAGGGTTGTGGTCAAGAGTAAGAATTATATAAATGATGTTATACATTATGTTCTTCTTGTTCCTTACAAGTGGTCGAGTGTAAAAATAATGAATGATGTCACATTATTATTGTGTTTGATTTAGGTGGGTGTGCTCTTACCAGTCACCGGTGCATCCCCATGTACCGACCCTCATTCCTACAAGTTCGGAAAACACTTTGGAGGCTCTGAGGCACTAGAAGCTTTCTTATCGATTTGTTGCATTTCAATTCTTAGGTGTTTATTTTATTTAATAAATGACATAATGTATGAAAACTTGTCATTTGATTTATTTTATGGATTGTATCCATAAGGGAATATTTTGACTTCTTACTTCTTAGTAAGAATCTCAATTTCCGCTACAATTTTGTTATTTCAATAATTATTTTATTCTCATAAATTGTTTCAATCCTCTGCTTATTCAGCTGTGACAAGCTTGGTATTTGAAATGTTGGTTTAAACCTATTATATTTATGCCTTGTACAAGTGCAAATTAGCCTTGTACGACATCACACTCAGTTGGAGTCGATTCTTGAAAATATGGGTGTGACACTTACTCCACTTTAGAGCAATGGAGAAAAAAATGACTATTAAACAGCAGTAACAAAATATAACGTTTTTGCACCAAAAAACAAAATAAGAACTTGTCAGGAATGGAGAATTGACAAATCCTCTGTGCTTAATGAACATAAGACTAATTTACGTCTTTGAAATGCAATTTACGTCTTCGAAATGCAATTTACATGTAATTTATGAAAAGATGAATACATGTGTATATAGTTTATACTTTATATAAGATATAGGTGACGAAATTAGTGATGAAGAAAGGACTCATCTGTTGATATGGACCCACATATTGAACAGTCAGAAATATGCTTAAAGAACCTAGGTTGGTAAAAAGGCATGCTAAAAATCAAACATGCAAACGGTAGCTGAAATATTTCAAAAGTAAAACCAATTTTTTTTAATATGTATAAGAGTATAAGGTTGGTAAAAAGGCATGCTAAAAATCATTTTATCGGCGAGTTTTAGCTGATTAGATGACAACTATGCTGTAGCAACAAAAGGATAACTAAGAATGTGGAAGTAATACCATATGTAACAACAGCATAGCCTTTATTGGGCTAGGGCACACCAATCCTCTATCTTTCATTCCACTCATCATATTCACTCTAACATTAACAAATTCCAAAATTTTACTTCACTCTCAACCGAAGTTTAAATAGGTCCTTCAACTAGAACTCACAATTGGTGAATCCATTGGTCTCAGTTGAATAAATGCAAACCATCTCAAACGATTTTCTTCCATCTTTTCATCAATTGACGCCATCCTCAAACTTCACATGAATTCGCTCATCTCCTATCCATCTTTTCAATGTCTTGCTACTCATCCATCTCGGCATTCTCATTTAAGCTACGCTTGTTTTAGGTACACGTTGCCTAAAATTATAAATCATGATGATCTATGATTGCAAGAAATGACTTCATTTTTTCAGGATATTCCTATTTGGCTCAAACATTTGGACTTGTATCCATGAAGAAAAGGCCTTTGGATAAATTCACTCCAATCTAGACCTTAACTAATGCAAAGACTTCCCTAGTTACATAAAAAAGAGAGAGATAAACAGCTACAATCAAACTAACTATTATTTTCCCTAATCTTCTGAGAAATGGCTATCAGAACATATGAACAAAAATAATCAGACATGGTAGTACCTAGGCATGCTTCAAATATTTGAGGGATAACAAAATAGTTCATGTAGAACTACTGTGAAAAATAATCTATGCAGATGATGTGCATATTTTGCAGCATGATTCTGGCAATAACACATAAGTGTTTCACTATGTTGTACATACACAAATACGACTGTACAATAAATGAACACAGTGAAACGACACCATTGTGTCCTAGTGTATTGTGGAGTATTTTGTCTAGTCCAATAAGTGTTTGACACAGAATTGCAACTATAAGTTTCTTCCTAGAAGTTTCACATGATATAGGCCAATTTTTTAGGTTGCAAAGGTAGTGAAAGGCCTGTTCAAAAAAAAAGAAGAAGAAGAAGACCTGTTCGAACTGTAAAATAAATAACCACTCACAATAAGAAAATATAATACTTCCAAGATCATAAATTTTATAATGTAAAGTTCCAATCAATTCATGGAAATGACAAAAAAAGAGCATGTCACCTGAGGACTGCTTGTCTCAGGGTTAGCTCGAATGCCTGCAGAAAATAAAACGAAAGTAAATCCTAAACCATCTATTGATGAAGAAAAGATGCTAGACTTCGTATTGATCAGCTGATTTTGGTGCGCTCAATCAAGAACTAAATTTCCCAAATAATTAAAATTTATTATGAAAAAGCAGAAAGTGAGAAATATAAATCAAGATATGGCATAGTTAATGGGGTATAACTTTCAGTGAGAAACTGATTCTGATACCGAACCTTTATCGTTAGGTAATAGAATATCTACCCTTTCTGGATTTCCAAAGTAACTTTCAGTGTTTTCTTCAGCGAAACGTTCTTACATCTGTATATTACTATTATTATTAATTCTCTGCTGTCAGAATTTATCATCATATATAAAAGGCTGTGCAGTTATAAGGTATTATACATGTCCACACATCACATTCTGTTGTACAAGATAACATAGTTCAGATGTAATTACTTTCTTTGACTGAATAAGATTTGAATTATTTGATCATATATTCTCGCATAAACCGTAATTGCAGCAATATACAAGGGAAAAGAAACATTGTCCAAGTATTTGAACATTTAGAAAGATGAAGTGTGACTTCGCCGGCATAATTCTTGAAATTTTTTAAGAATAACACACCACCAACAAGTGACAAGTTACACAAAACCAGCTCTATCTAAAAGCAAAAGTGCTGGAAAAAAATCATTTACTCTTTGCCATTGCCGATAAAGAAAATAAGGAAGATATGCATACTTCTTCCTTGTATCGTTTCCTTGTTATTTATTAGATATTGAACCTTCCACATCCCGTTGCTTGCATCCCTTGAGGATGCAGGTTCGAGTCTCCGAAACAGCCTCTCTCTATATATATACGGGGGTAAGGGTGCATACATCTTGACCCTCCCAAAACAATGCATTAGCGGGAACCTCATGGCACTAGGACATTCACCAGGAATAAGTTATGCATGAAGGATTGGTTTCCAATAGGCAAGAAGACAAGCCAGCTAATTCTTTCAATTCCCGGCTAAGCAATCCAAATATTAGCTTCACAGCCTCTCTTTATGATTATAGCCAAAATCCATCTCTATTCATCAGATTTTGACAGTATTCAGAGGCTAGTGAAAGAGGTTTGTTATATTCGGCCATCACCAACACAAAGACAAATTCGTCCTCTGCTGTAGAGTGGAAAATGCACACAGAGTTCCATTTTTAGTAGGAAATCTGAGGGCACCTTCACTGATGGACCTATCCAAAGTCTGATAAGTAAAACAGCACATCTGAGCCAATATGCAGCAGTCAGCAGCAATGACAGGGAATGTCAGTTAGCTGGTTATGAGAGTGACTCACTTTTTCTTTCGATCAAACCTCAATCTTGTTGCCCAAGATTTTGTGCCCAAAGGCCCCAAACACAAGCAGCGCAGGTGCGCAAGTAAGAGTTCATAGCAAACCTTCACTGAGCATATAAAGAGCTAACATAACAGGGAAAATCCAGCAATACATTGTAAAACTTGAACGTCACAGCAAAATGAGCAAGCAACAAAACTGAAACTCTAGAGCAATGACCAAGAAAGATACCAACTTTAACCTTGGTGAGGAATCCCCAACAAAAAGGAGTTGCTGAAAGAAATTATAGGCAGCTTGCGGATGTTTCTAAATTTATCATGTTCCCGTGCCTCCCCTGGATATATTGGTATGATCTTTTCATGTTTCCTCCATGATCTATAAACATGCTTCAAGAAGTTTTAAAGAGAGGTTCATTGCTCATATTCGTTTCTTTGGATGTACACGGAATGCTCCTAACCAAAATTCAAACAGATTAAAATGTGAAGCTTTGAGTTCTAGCCCAAATGGATGGAAAAACACATAAGGATTAAATTTCTAAGTAAATGTCTGGCCCAAGAGGATGAAAATACTGGCGGGAAAGGATGTATATGTAATGTTACTAAATTAAATTCTAACAGATAAAGAATGTGTAGCTTTAAGTACTGGCCCAGAGTGATGGAGAAGCACTACGTACCGAACAAGAAAGTGAAGCTTAAAGACAACGACATCAAGGCAGCCTAATAATAGCAATTATGAGACTTATAACGGTGCAGGCTGCTGACCTCCACTAAAGTAATTAGTTCTGTGAAACGGTGTCAACTGTTAGGTTGGAAATTGGAACTCCAATGATTTTAGGAAACGGCAAGCCGGCCTTGAGATAACCCAAGATGTGCATTTACATCTTTTCGAAGTAATAGTCAGAAATCATAGCTAGCTAATTTCCCTTCGCAGCAGACTAAGTGAGCAGTGAACACCGTAGGAAAAGGGGAACACTTTATATGGCAGTGAGAATCATAATTCTGATTTAAAGATGAAGAAGGAGAATAATAGTTCCATTGAAGGCTACAGAAAGATGACTGTATCCTACCATCAGAATGATGCATGAGATAAGTCAGACATACTTACAGTCTTCGGTGTTGGGACTTGCACTTGCATCGGCACTTCCAACTCCATGCAAAACTGGCTGTGGCAAATCTACAGTATTTGATGGAGCAGGATTGTCCCATAGCCTCCTTCCCCCATCTAATCTTGGCACATAATCATTCATCTCATATGCATGACTGAAACTGTAATAAGGACTACTAACTGAACCAGAAAAGCCATACTTATATGAGCTTGTATGCATCATCGACCAGTATGGATTTCCCTGTGAATGATCACACATTTGTAAACATGATGACACTAAAGAGGAATAATTTCAGTTCATTCTGTAAATAATGCGAGAAAAGGATACATTAAATTTGGAAAACAGCAGGAAACTGATGAGTAAAGATCTAGAATTAGCATTCATAATACGGTCTAGTCACAAAATCTAATGACTGATGCAGTAATATATGAAAATATTTCCATATGCATTCATAATAATATGGTCTAGCCAAAAACTGATGACATGATATCCTTTTTCATCCAATCTGCTTTGTCACGTTTCTAGTCGCTAAATGAATTCTTTTACTTCCAGTCTGCTTTGTCAATAATATCCAGCTTTCCAAGTTTATTTAGCTACCCCTACCCATAGCCCTAGTAGCTCCCTTAACTAAGATCCTAGTTCACTTCCTAACTTGTGCATGTATATGTAACAATACAATATCTGAATATGCTGAGGGAGGTAGAGAAAGACTTATAAATATGGTGTCCAATTAGCATTCTTGATATTATGAAAAAGATTACTAAATATTTTCTTATGCATATGAAGAAAAAATATTTTAATTTTAAAATAATAACTTTTAACCTTAACTGCACACACTGCCAATTTCCATTAATCAGAGAAAGAAAAGATAACAAGCTTCTTAAAAAAAACAACTAAAGCATAACCTATGAAGCGTAGGTACTGGTATACTTCGTACCCGGTTTAGTACGTATCAGGAACATTGATACAACAATTTCTAGAAGTTCATGGTATGGGTACCGTTTGTGTGTGTGAGCAATGCATCTTCGTACTTTATACGAGTAAAACTAAGAGTCTAAATTCTTCATCATACTCACAAATGAATTTTAGTCTAAAAACTAAGTAGTTTAAGTTTAAAAGTACAAAAGATATATTTTAAAAAGATATCCAAAGTACCCACAAAAGTACCAAAGAAGTACCCATACTCGGTACTGGTACGCCTTCCTAGATGGAGACCCACAAGAGTATCCGAGGAGTACTGGTACCCGGTACTACTACACCTTCCTAGATGGAGACCCACAAGAGTATCCGAGGAGTACCAGTACCCGGTACTACTACGCCTTCCTAGATGGAGACCACACCGCTTTGCAGTAGTTGAGTTTGTGCTTCCCATTAGTTGAGTTTGTAAATACCTTACCTATATAAATAAGATTCTGTATCCGATGCATGGGACTATATGTGTAACTGTGCATACCTGATCCTGTAAAGCTTCTGCGAGCGCAACATCGGCCTGAGCATACGAAAGGCCTTCGAACAGATCCATAAAGCTTTGTGTCATGGTATAAGGAAAGCCGGTGTCAATGTAATGAACCTCCACCTGCCTGTTGACGTTCATCTTGAACTATCCTAGCAGAAGATCTACCAAAACATGGCAACGAGAAACTTGTGAAGAAACGAACCTATATGAATAATCCGGTAGAAACAAATAACACTAAGAAGGCCGATGCCATTTACCATCTATCGATCAAGAGAAGCTAAAAGCAATTCGGTCGATCGGCGTCGAGTCCTGTATAAATCTGCAAGGAACCACATAGAACTCACAACTTAGGCTTATCAATTATTGACATCAATTAGAATTTTAGGGTTAAATAAATCACAAAAACCTAATTCACCAATCCCCCCCCCCCCCCCCCCCCCCCCAATCTTTAGATTTTCTATACAAAAAACCAGTAGAATCAAATTCCAAAGTAAATAGGTTAGAATCACACAAGATTGTACAATCAAACAACATTGGTAAGATTTTGAAATCACACAAAATTGCCAATATTAGAAATCAAATAAAATCAGCAAATTCTCAAATTAGGCAACAAAAAAGGTAAGATTTTGAAATCAAACATTTTCAAATTAGGCAAAGTTAGCAATAAACTTTCCATATTTTTCTCTCTCCTTGAAATTAAGCTTTCCTTGTTCTATTACAAAAAAAAAAACCCACATAAATTTGTATTTAAATACCATGAAGAGAGAGAGAGAGAGAAAAAAAAAAGAGGTGGTTTAAATCTCAGTAGTGCGCGTTTAAGCTCATCAAGAACGCTGGAAATAATGCCCACTATTTCGAAACAAAAAAACCTCAGAAATACCAAATAGATTCCATTCTTATACCAAAAGCAAACATCATAATTTCTTCGAGTCATCAAATCCATTTCTAAAGGTTCAGAGTGTGGAGAACGTCGCAAATTCCAAGCATTCCACATTTTTTCATCGCAAATTTTTTTCCGAGAAGGATCAAATTCCAAAGAAAATAGCTACAGTAAAATCGCATCGAGAACAGCATATCGGTATAATTTCCACCGAATCCATCATAAAATCTATTTTTTTTAAAAACAGAGTATATAGATTAGAACACAGAAAAAATGCCGAATAAAATAGCTCGGAAACTCTATCATAAAATCTATAGGAAAAAAAAAAACAGGGTATATAGATTAGAACCAAAAAAAAATACCGAAGAAAATAGCTCGGAAACTCCATCATAAAATCTATAAAAAAAACCAAAAATAAAGAGTGTATAGATTAGAACACAGAAAAAAATACCGAAGAAAATAGCTCGGAAACTCCAGAAACGCTCATTTTCGGCGGCGATAGATCGCCGGGGAGAGGCTCGAGCTCCGCCGATCCGATCAATGCGGGAGGAGAGAGAGAGAGAGAGAGAGGAGGGAGGAAATGGCGGTTTCTAGAGGAGGGGATAAAGAAGAGAGAGAGAGAGAGAGCTTTTATTTTATTTTATTTATTTATTTTTTTTTAATTTTTAGTTTCTTTTCGTCTTTTGATTACATAGAGCATAGCATGGAAATAGAAGGGTGGGGGATTTTAGGCTTCGTTCTGTCTCTCTCTGGCCTCTCTCCTTTTTTTTTTCTCTTTCGGTTTATATATGTGTTCCTATCAAATCTCGCAAATTACATTTTTGACATTGTCTCCCGATATATCGGGAGCGACGGTAGTTGGCAGAGAATGCGTCCCCGCCCTTGTTTCGTCTCGTCTCCTCTCTCTGGCCTTTGCTGTGGAGCGATTTCTGCCCGTCCGATCCAGATCGGACGGGTGTTAGGGGTTAGGGAGGGGGTGGGTGCAGGGGTAGACTGGGAATTTCGGTTTAGGGGTTACTTTATTGCAGTCTTTTTTCTTTTCTTTTTTTTTTTCTTTTATTTTATTTTATTGCAGACTGTTGGCTACATACCAAGCTTAGGTTGCAGAAAATTTCAACCATGGTGAAGAACTTCTCTTGAATTGCTTAAAACAGGATGTATATTTGTACCTAGGAGAATATAGCACCATTTTAACTTCCACTATTTTTAAAATTAAAAGGAATAATATGTTTCGTAGTTTGATCCACTGATCTTATGCTATCCGACTAGGATCCTATGTCTCTTTCGATAACCACCGGAGTCACTCGAGTTCGACATCATTTAATCTATTGTTAGCATTGTCATCAACAATATCATATCGTCTGCATGATTCTTTCTTCTTTTTTAACTAAATTCCAACATGATCAACAATGTCTCTTTTTCGTTCGCACCCAATTCTAAAGATAAATGGGCGGAGAATAATAAATTTGCTATAGTAGAAATGTGAATGCCACATAGACATATAAATTTTACATAATATTTATTTTACTTTTACTATATTAAATGAAAAGAACAATATATTTCTATGTATGATAGAACCAACGAAACCATAAATCGTATGTCTTCACCTCCACATATCTATAATAATATTGTAATATAAACAATAATATAAGTTCAATCCACACCCTACTCCTTTCTTTGTTCTTGCAGCTCGTCATGAACCAATAATGAATAATATAAATAAGTTTCATGGTAATATAGTTTGGTAATACTATAGGAGGGGTAATAACTTATACGATTCAACTTAGATACAAATCGTCGAAAATAACGACGAAACGTCAAACCTAATAGCGAGATAGTCAAAAGCATGTCAAACGTAATGGTGAGATAAGAACAATATTGCCGTTAGTAATGGCGGTATGGATGTTTTTTTAACAATTGTTAGTTGTTAATGATTTTTGTCTTGTCCGTCACATTTCTCCTCCTTCTCCTATTCTCTTGTGTGCGTCTCGTCTCTCCTTTTTTTTTTTTACTGTCACTATATGTTTGCCCTTCTCTTCTGCCCTTCCTATTTATAGAAATAAATGGTAAAAAAAAACTAAATGTAAATCAGTCATCATTCTTTGGTAAAAAAAATGTATTGATAAAACGTCAAAACTAAGACGGTCCGGTGCTCATCTCGCCAAAGCTAATTACGATATAGATGCATACTCGCCAAGTATTGGCTGAGTGCGTCTCGTATCGTCAAGCCTATTGACGATCTATAATACGACCTATAAATGGTCTTAATTTTTGGAAAAATTTTACCTTTGTTTTAAAATCTCCAAATTTTACTATCTTCAGCTTAATTTTCCGTAATAAATAATTTTCAAAATGTAAATGATACGTATAACTTGTTCTTACTTCTTACTCATCAAGTGCACATATCAAGCTTATTATCCCAAGACCACCCTCCCAGCACCAAAGTGCATTCTATGCTCCCCGAGGAGAATTTAGTCATCTTGCTCAAACGATAAATTGGTGCAGAACGAGACGAGATAATGCAGGATGGGAGGAGATATCGCGGGGTGGTGGGAGGAGACAGACAACGGGATGCGCAGAGACAGCAGAGGCAGATCAGCAGGCCAGCTAACCCAAAACTGGTCTAGCGCTGCTTCGTAGGTTGGTACTGCCACGCGGCACTCTACCATTGGCAAGTCCACCAGAATTTAAAAGTAAGGGCGTGGATAATTAAAAAATAATTTTAGAATTTAATTGGACTAGAGTAAGAAAAAAAAAATTAATTGGAACGCTTTATTTATACGCAAGCGATCTCTGAAGAGTTGTGAAGATGACGGTTGGAATCCGCTTTTCCTTCTTTCTCGCCGAGCGAACCCACACCAACATTGGTTGCTTTTTCTTCGTTTTTGTACTAAAGCCCTCCAGAGAAGGCATATTTGCAGGCAACGATATGATTTTTTTTTATTTTTTTTTTTTTGGCTTCTTGGGTTTTTATGGACGGGTAAACTTAAAACTTTTTTTTATTGGAGATAGAATTCATTTCGTTATAGAGTGAAAAAATAATAACAAATAATAAAAATTATATTAAAAAAAATATTTGATTGGACAATAATAATTTTAATATAGTTATTTTTTTAGTACATAGCCAATCAAAGCATTTAAATGCGAAGATTTAGAATAAAGTATGGGAGGAAATTAAGGATTTTTCTCAAAAAAAAAATTATTTAACTTTTGACTTTATAGAACAACGGTGCAGTTTTTAGTCCACAACCTTTAAACAAAATATGATATTAGGATGAAAAGAGAATTTAATGTGTACTTTAACTTTATTATCTTATAATTTGACATTTATATTATGTTTATAAGCATTGCGGTTTCTGATATTCCAAGGTCCACATATAAATACCAAAAAATAGTCTTTATTTAACCACTATTTTTTATTTTACATTCTTATGGTCATGTTAGTACAATTTCTAAAAAAAATGGGTTGTCCAAAACTAAAAATGGATATTTTATAGAGAAAATTTGAGTGGCACCCCACTTTGTTTACGCTTATTTAAGGTGCACCCCACCACTTTACACTATTGTAATTTACCCCCCACTTTTGACGGATTCCATCCAATATGGACGGTCAACGCGTTTGACCGATAATTTTGGACGAAAATACCCTCCGAAATTCAAGTCCTAGTCATGCCCCTCTCCCCCTCCCGCTCCGCTGCCGTATTCCCGTCCCGCCGCTGTCGTGCCCCCGCCCCGTCGCTGTCGCACTCATCGCCACCACCACCACCACCACCACCACTACCACCACTACCACCACCTTCATCATCACCATCACCACCACAGTCACCTTCACCATCACCCACCACCATCTTCACCAACACCACCATCACCACCACCGCCGCCCCCCCTCCGCCGCACCCTAGCTCCGCCCCCTCCCTCCTCGCTGTCGTCACCAACACCAACTTCACCATCACCTCCACCACCATCATCTTCACCACCACCACCACCACCACCTCCTCTGTTAACAAATGTGGTTTGGAAGCACAACCCACCACTCCTACTAAAGAGAGTGAACCCTAATAATCTTTTCCTTGGCTCCAGATCAGTGAAGATGAGCTATGAAGAGGAGAGGAGACAGAGAGAGAGAGGGAGAGATGAGGGGGAAGGGGGAAAGGTGGCAAAAGGGCCCACTGTTAATGGTGTGCTGTGTATGTGAGAACAAGAGAGGCCAAAGATGGGGTGCGGGAAAGTGACTGTGGTCGAGTAAGAAACAACAGGAGACATCTGACGGGGAGACATCTGAAGGTGATTCAGATGAGATGGGCCTCCTCGCCAGCACCGAGAAGGGGAGCAGTGGCGAGGTCGGGGGGGGGGGGGGGGGGGGGGGGGGGGGGGGGGGGGGAGCAACGGCGAGGTCGGGGAGGGGGTGGGGGTGTGGGGGGGGGGGGGGGGGGAGCAGCAGCGAGGTCGGGGAGGGGGTGGCAGCGGCGAGAGACACGGGGAAGAAGACAATAGGTCGGGGGTATTTTTGTCAAAAAATTTGAGTCAACCCAGTTGACCGTCCATATTGGACGGAATCCGTTAAAAGTGGGGGGTGAATTACAATAGTGTAAAATGGTGGGGTGCACCTTAAATAAGCGTAAACAAAGTGGGGTGCTACTCAAATTTTCTCTATTTTATATTAGTAAAATATACTAAGGTTAAAAAATGTGGGACCTTTCGATTTTTGGGACCATGTACGATCGTACATCATGTGCATGCTTAGTAGAGCTGTCAAGACGGGCCGGCGGGGCGGGCCGGTCCGTAACCCACCATAACCCACCATTTGGCGGGACGGGACGGGCCGACCCACCATTTTGACGGGCTGGAAAAATTTCAACCCAGCCCAACCCACCAGCGGGCCACGGGCTAGGCGGGCCGGCCAACTTAATTTTTTAAAATTTTTAAATTATTGTTTAGTTTCTTAAAAGGAAAAAAAATCATATATATAATATTTTCTACTCACTCTCATATGCATCAAATTACAAGTAAAATACAAGAAACATTATAATAGTAGATATTTCTTTAAAACACATCCATTCATGTAAATAAATGACAAATTTTAATATTTTATACGTCATTACTTGCATTAAATGAGAATTTTTATCATTTATAATACATATCTCATATATGTGCTAAATAAAAAAATTAAAATTTTATTAAAAAAATAGATGGCGGGCCAACCCACTTGGCCCGCGGGCTAGCCTACCGCGGGACGGGCTACTAGCGGGCCAGCCCACCTAGGCCCGCCTGTTTGGCGGGCTCCTAAATGCTCGGCCCAACCCACCTTTTTGGCGGGCGGAGCGGGCCGGCCCAACGGGCTTAGCCCATTTTGACAGCTCTAATGCTTAGGAACGGTCCTATTTATAAGCATAAAGAGCACTAATAGTATATGAAGCTCAAAAATAATGTCGAGACCCAAATTTATAATAGAAAAAATAAATATAAAACACGTCTGATTTGTATGAAAATAGTAAAGAAATAAATCTTGAGACCAAAATCAGATGAATGGATATAAACACATATATCATCAGTCTTTTATTTTAAAAAAATAATATAAAATCTATAATGTAGAAATTGGGATTTCAAATTGAACCTTATTATTCTACGAAATGAGTTTTACATTCCGAATGTAAAAATTTTGAGACCCAGATTACAGTCCATGTGATTGGGACGTAACCATCAGGAAACTCTACTCTAATTGAACGTTACGTATTCTTCAAAATGGACTCCTGACATTCCAGATCTATAATCTAGAAATTATGAGGAGCCTTAAGCTGTGTTTGGTAGGAATGATGGAAAAGTGAAAGGAAGAAAAAAGATAAAGATACATTTTCCTTCCATATGGAAAGGAAATATCATTTCCTTCCTTTGTGTTTGGTAGCAAGGATGGAAAATATAAGAGATGCATTTTTCTTTGTTTGGTATGAAACAAAAAGTGGAAGGAAAGAAAGTAAAAAATATAGGGTTTACCAATTCTACCCTCAACTAAAAATACTTATTTACCATTTGACTTCATAAATAATTTTTAAATAATACATTCATATGGGGGTATAATTGTTAATTAATACAAGCCTCCACTTTTTCTCAAGGATTGAATTTCTTAGGTTACGAGGGAAAAGTAATCCCTCCACTTTTCCTTCCTTCATATTTTTCTTATATGCCAAATAAGAGAAAATAAATCTTTCCCTTCACTTTTCTCTCTTCTATTTTCCTTTCTCCCACTTTTTCCTCCTACCAAACACACCTTTAGAGCATCTCCAACCCTATTGTCTTGTTTTGTGTTGTGAATCCTATGTGGCATGAGGGACAAGACAATGTCTTGTATAGGTGGCAATGTTATATTCACAAATGACAATGGGTTTAAAAAGTCATCTCCAATGCAAAAGTATTGAGAAGACAATACAAATAATTTTTTACAACTTCCAAGACAACTTTTACTCTTCTACTTCTTTTTTATAAATATTTTTATTCACAAATGATGATGTGGACATAAAGACATTGTGAAGTGCATTGTCTAGATCTAGACAACCAACTTCACATTGTCTTTGCCATGTCATTGCCATGTCAACTCCACACTTAATTTCACATTTGCATTGGAGAAGTACTTTTGGAAAAAATGGTTGTCATTCCTATGTGGCAACCATTTTTTTCAAACTCACAATAGGGTTGGAGATGCTCTTAGGTCTCGTTTGGTTCACGGATTCAAGGAAGTAGGAAATGAAAGTTGTTCATTTCCTTTGTTTGATAACCACAAACTTGGGAATCAAATTGGAGGGAATATGGTTCCACTCATGACCCATGGAATTGATTTTTCCTCCTCCTTTCCCAACATTTATTACAAAAGCTATGACAAAAGTAACCATGTGTTATTGCTTATTTTACCATTAATGTTACTAGCATATGTGCACGTGTCTTGCACGTATTTTAACATTATTTTAATTAACTTAGGAAGACTCTTTTGGAAGACCAAATGATAGTCTACGTAATTACTAAGTTGTCCTTATTAAAATTAATGAACCATTTTTAATTAGTATAGACATGCAAGGGTATTTTTGGAATTCAAAAGTTTCACCATCAAGTTTTCCTATTATATAGTAGAACTAGTCATAACCCGTGTCCATAGGACATGGTTCATTTAAGGTATTCCCCCTCAAAATCTTGGCCCACAATTTTAAACGAACAATAATAATTTTGAGGCCCACATCAAAATATTAAATCTCAACCACTGCTGGATGTGAATTTTCTTTGGATTCTCCATAAAATCCCACTCTCAATAATGCTCATCCACAACCATTATGAGGCCCCCATCAAAATATTAAATCCCAACAATCAAAATATTAAATCCCCATCTTTGGATTCCCCATAAAACCCCACTCCCAATAATGTTCTTCCCCATAAAATCCCACTCCCAATAATGCTCTTCCCCATAAAATCCCACAACCGTTGATTCACCAAGATTAAATCCCAACCACTCTTTATCTTGGCACAGTCAGCCCTAGGATTCAAAAACCTTTGTGTTTTGTATAATAGATAGATTTTTCATAATGTTATTTTTATTTTATATGTAAGGATATTATTGGAACATTGCTATATTTTTGTTTTTCTTTCCTACACCAACCAAACAAGAGAAAGGAAATGTGACAGGAATCCTACTTTTTTATTCTCATGGAAAATACAAAGGAATGCATTTCCTTTCCGTGAACCAAACGAGGCCTTACTATTAATGTTCTAATATGCAAATATTAGAAAAAAGAGGGGTAAATATACAAGAAAAGAGAGAATAAAAAAAAAAAAGAATGGAAAACCAGACACCTAGACAAACTGATAACAGCACAGTTCTACCGGTGGGCCGTGGCAGGACTCTCGTGACACATTTATGAATTATGAGAGCGTGACTCTCTCCGTCCACTTTTTTTTTTTCTCTTCCCCCCTCTAATGGATCGGGTCTGACCCGTTAACCCGCATTTCTAGATCAGTACAACCTCACTCTCACCAACTTAGCTCAGTCGAACTTTCGTAGAGTACGCGAGTAGACAAAATGACGAGCGCTCAAATGTTTGGAACAGCGTGTTAGCAAACGTTGGTTGCAACAATTAGCAACCAAATCCCACCGAAACGGAAGAGAGCTACAGGTGAAGGTTGGATGGGGGTTTGTTGGGGGGAGCGAAATATTTTTTATTATTATTATTTTCTTGCAAAATAATTTTCAGATCATTTGCGCACTTGTCATTGAGCTATTTTGGTTGGCAAATACGTGGTTGATCCTTAGGAAAAGTATCTATATTTTCTCTTTTTTTTTATAATATTAACCGCTATATTTTGTACTCTAGAGCAATGATGCAAGGACACGTAAGTTGATCACGGAGTTTGTCTCTCCCCGATTGGTGGTGACCATCGACAGAGCGAGTCCGAATCTACTGTCCGAAAAATTATGTCTTTTTTACTGTCCTCTCTCCCTATTTACCTCGTGGGGTCCACCAGTTAAAATAATAATAATAATAATAAAAAGTGGACAAAAATTTTTACTGTCAGATTTTCCGTGAAGAAGAAGACGAAAATCGCAAACCAGATCTGAGTTTTTTGAATTCAAATACATATAGATGACCAATTCGCGCGGAGGGGTAGTTTCGATATTATAAAAATAGCAGTTTCCAGCGGGTGGCATCTAAAAGAAAATCTTGGAATATTTAACGTGAAAATACTTAATTCTGGATATCTCATAAAACTCATTCAGCGGATGGACATTTCATAAAAGCCCACCCCAAAATTGGATTTTTTCAGCAATTTCCAGTAATTTATATTAATATGCGGCTGAAATTGCTTACTTTTTAGATGTCAAATTATGTGTCATCTGATCCCTTCTCAGACTATCTTAGCTATTAGTTATCTATTTCATCTAAGTTTTCTGCTAGTAATGTTTTTTGAGAATCAACTTCTTGCTTGCCAAAAAAAAAAAAACAAACTATTTTCTCCCACTTTTTGTGTGTCCATGGGCTATTATGATGAAATAAGTAATCTTCCACTGTCCATCCAAACTTCTGCAGTTTTGGGCCAAGATGAAAGTCTTGTGATTGCTATTATTATTATTTAATTTATCCTACAAATTCAATTTTCTGATTATACCATCTCTTCTTCACTCAATTAGGGATTGGTTTGACTACAATTTTCTATGATGGAATGTTTTCCTTAATACAATTATCTACTATCTGGGTTTAGACATACTTGTTTAAATACAAATTGACGAATTGTAATATCTGACCCTTAATTTTTCATATTCAATCAATTTATATATATTTTTCTCTGTTACGTGATTAATCTTCACTTTGTTTTTATGTTTGGGTTTTATATTACAGAGACATGATCTCTTGACACACATATTCTATTGTCCCAATATTTGAAAGTTCCCTATTATATGGGCCTTTTTTTTTTTTTTTGATTTTGTTGTTTACTTCACGAGGAAAGTGGCCAATGACAAGGAAACTTCTCTATGACTTCACGAAGGCCGGCCCAAGACTTGGAATGTTCTATTCTAAACTAATTTTGCTCGTACCTTGATGGCTTGATCTTTATTGTGGACCACTCTGGAAGGGTCATCCGCAACTTCGAACTTTTGTAAAATTACGCTGAGCCTAGGGGTTATCCTAAATAGGGAAACGTTGTCTAGGCTCGGAATTTTATTTGACTTATTTCTAGACCGGTCCTGCTTATAATGCAATAGTGTGGAGCAATTAACAATGTTACTACCTATATACTCTACTGCTCTCTATAGCTGCAGTGTGCTACAGTGAGCAATTAACAATGTTATTTGACTTATTCTTAGGTTCGAAATTTTTTTTTTTCACTTACAACAACCATCCAAACACCAAACTAATTTTTCTTTCACTTGCAGCAGACAAAAATTACTCCATCCAAACACATTTTGGAAAGTGCCACTTGCCGCAAGTCAACGGAAACTCAACTTGTTGCAAGTGCCACTTTCACACTTTCAAAGAGTTACATCTATCCAAGCAGGCCCTAACTAGCATATGTTTAAACTATTTTTTAAAACTAAAAAAGTACATTTATTTTTTTGTAAGAAAAAGTAAAAAAAAAAAACGAAGATTTACTCGTACTATTTTAACTAAAATGTCCCTAAGGCACTAGCCTAGTGGTAGTGTGAGGTGTTGCTTGAGCACAGGTCTCGGGTTCGAATCTCCCCTTGGACGGCTCGGTGGTTTTAAGCCACGGCTCGGTGGTATTAACATTAACATTAATATTAATATTAACATTAACATTAACATTAACATTAATATTAACATTAACATTAAAAAAAAGGGTAATCAATGTTTGTGTTAAAATTTGTCATGTCAGCTGTTATTTCAGCTGCCATGTCAGATGCCACATAATGGAAGATGACATCATCCAAATATTCTGGGAGTCAAATAGCATAATTGTTTCATATTTTGAACAAGAACATTTGCTAAATATACATATGAGTTAGAGCATCCATAGCCTTAGCTTTCATTCACGATATGCTGATCCATCAAATGGATGTTAAGACAACATTTACAAATGGAGATTTAAAGGAAGAAATATATATGGAACAACCTGATGGTTTTATTGCTAAAGGTCAAGAAAAGAAAGTTTGTAGATTAGTAAAATCTCTTTATGGCATAAATCAAACTCCCAAGCAATAACACAACAAATTTGACAAAGTCATTCTAGAATTTGGCTTTGTGCCAAATAAATATGACAAATGTTTGTATTCTAAAAGGGTGCGGCTATCCGCACCCCATCACCTACTTAATACATCCCATCATAAAAAAAAATTGAACTTCCTATTCTACCCCTTCCCTTTCTCCCCTCCCCCCTCCCCTCCTCCGACCCCTCCCCCTCCTCCCCTGCTCCCACGACCCCCCTCACCTCCTCCTCCGACCCCCTTCCCTCCTCCTCCCCCGACCCCTCGGGGGGAGCGGGGGGAGGGGGGTCGAAGGAGGAGGGGAGGGGGGTCGGAGGAGGAAGGAGGAGGAGGGGAGGGGGGTCGAGGGAGGAGGGGAGGGGAGGGGGGTTGGGGGTAGGGATGCAAATGAGCCAAGCCCTTCGCGAGCTGCTCGCAGCTCGGCTCGATAAAAGTTCGTTTGAGCTCGGTTCGTTTAGTAAACAAGCTGAGCTCAAGCTTCATTTTCGAGCTCGTTTAATAAACAAGCCAAGTTCAAGTTTAGAAGTACTCGGCTCGTTTGAGCTTGCGAGCTGGTTCGTTTAGGAGCTCGTTTAGGAACTTGTTTAGAAGTTCGTTTGTTCTTTGTTTTTTTGTTTTTTTTTTTTGAGGTGTCCTTTCTCAAAGCCGGGTCGTGGCCCAAAGCCACCCAGCCGTCCGGGGAAGATTTGAATACGAGACCTATGCTCGGACGGCCCTCCGCACTACCACTAGACTAGTACCTCAGGGACTCGTTTGAGAGAGAGAGAGAGAGAGGGAGAGAGTGTATGTGTGCGCATTATATACTTATATGTCCTTATTAGTTGATATTAAGGAACTTTTTTAATTAAATTTTTGTAAATAAATTGTTAATATTACAAGTACTGGAATTCAAATCTAACTAAATTGAAATCGAGCTTGTTAAGCTTGAAATAAAATTGGAAAAGCTTGAAATCAAGCTTAACGAGCTTGATTTTGAGCGTATCAAGCTTGTTGATCAAGTTTGAATTAAGCTTGCTTATCAACCCAAGCTCGAGCACAGACCAAGCCAAGCTCAAGCTTAATATAAACAAGCTCGAGCCAACACTACCAAAATACAGCCATTTGACGACGGACTTTTAGCGACGGATTCTGTCCGTCGCTATTAGCGACCGACTACCGACAAAGTTTCGACTGATTGCCGTCGAAAAGCCAATAATTTTTTATTTTATTTTAAGGGCGAGCAAAGGTCGCCAATCCGTCGTTAAGTCGGCGGAGATATAGCGATGGATGAATATATCCGTCGCTAGGCCGTCGCTTAGTTGGCGGAAAATGTTGAAAAAAATTGCCGCAAAATTTAACGACCACATAGCGACGGATATTCCGTCGGCCAGCTTGGGTGGTATAGCGACCACATAGTGACGGAATATATCCATCGCCAGTCCGTCGTTAAATATCCAGCCCTAACTTAAATTTAGCCGACGGGCGGGGGGGGGGGGACTTTTCATTCCCCCCCCAAATTTTCTCTCTCTCTCTCTCTCTCTCCGACCGAAGACTTTCTCTCTCTCTCTCTCCAGGTAATCTTCTCTCTCTCTCTCTCTCTCTCACTCTCGTGGTCGGGGCGACGGGGGGCGACGGGGGCCGGTGGTGGTAGGGGTGGGGGTCGCGGTGGTGGGGGTGGGGGTCGCTTGGGGGGGGGGGGGGGGGGGGGGGGGGTTAATTCGATTTTTTTTTTCTTCTTATAGTGGGTTTAATTGGGTTACTGCCACGAGCTAAGGCACGCTCCAAAATTAAAATTTTAGAGAGACTCTTGACTTTATGGCATTTTTTTTAAATGTGGATAAGAGTCCCATGCAACTCCCAATTACTACAAATTTAACTAAAACAAAAAAAAAACAAAAAAAAGGATGACACCATTTGGACCGCGGTTTTGGCTCGCATCCGATGGCGGGCCCAAACAAATAGCGGGTGGAGGGGGGGTGATGGTGGCAATAAGATACTGTCATGTGGTCCGTGGTCACGATTTGCAGTCGAAAACTGCTGACCAAATAACATTTTCAAAAATATATAATTTAAAACCATCCACACTATTGATCCTCTCAACGATTTTTTTTTCTCCTGCGATTTCTAATGAATCCTTTGTTCCATCCAAAATGAATATTTTATTCCATGCAAAGGCAGAGAATGGCATTGGCCAACCATATATGTGTATATATATATATGTCATCGACTCATCACACTGCAGCCGAGCACACTCAAACTCATTCTCCTCCCGGTCGGTCCCAAAGATGATGAAGTCCTCCTCCTTACTCTTCTCCTTCCTCCTCCTCCTCCCCCTCCTCCTCGCTCTAACGTTTGTCTTCCCCGCCGCCGCCGAAGAACCCGAATGGTACGTTATCAGCAGGCCGACGAAGCCGGCTATAGTGGCGCTCGCGCGGTTCGCGGTGGAGGAGCACAACAGGGGCGGACCCGGACACGGACCCGGGCTCGGCCGCATCACCTTCGCCAGGATGGTGCGCGGCCAGAAGCGGAGGTGGGACGACGGGTCGCGCGTCGAGTACAAGCTCGCGTTCAACGCCCAGAGCCAGCACGGCGAGCTCGGCTACTACGTCGCCATCGTGAGCCGGAAGACTTCCGACCAGTCCAAGAAGCTGGAATCCTTCGAGAAATGGCTTCCCAAAGTCGACTCGACTCCACTCGGATCGATTAATTTCTAGAGCTAAACCATATCATGCTTGAGAGAGCTATTTCAGTAGCTCAAATTTCTCCAATAAAATGATGTCATTGTTACTTTTAAATTATTGTGTCATGTATCGTGTCCGTGTTGATGTTTTTTGAACGAACGCATACAAAAGAGAGTATCATGGGCGGAGCCAAAATTAAAATTTTATGAAAAGGCCGTGATACTACATATTAGAAATAATTGACATATTCATTGAACTTCAATAACAAAAAATATATAAAAGATAAAGAAAAAAAAACTTTCAACAAAAAATGTGATTTGACTTCATGTCTTTCATTTAAAGGTAGGCTCAATTGCTTTCATGGTACCCCAAGTTATACCTAATTAACAAAACGGTACCTAATTTATTATTGCTTACTTAGTGGTAACACAACTTCTAATTATGGTGTATTACGGTCCCTGTTACCATTTTTCGTCAAATGCCTCACGGAAATGCCAACGTGGCATCCCAACTCAGTTGAGGAGTGTACACGTGTGCAGTCCACGTGTACACTCAACAAATAAGGGGTGGGGCCGGGGGAGTGGCTCAATTCCCGCCCTCTCCAACTCTCTCTCTCTCTGTAACTCTTCCTCTTCCCAGGACCGACGAACGTGCTAGAAGGGGGCGACGACGATCTGCTGAAGACGAGGAGAGGCGACGACGATCTGCTGAAGACGAGGAGAGGCGACGATCGGAGAATCGCAGATGGGTACCTCTCTTCCCCCCCTCCTCTCTCTGTCTTCTTCTTATTTTTCGTCGAAGAATGATTTTAGGGTTTTATTCTTATAATTTAATTCTGAAAACCCTAAATGAAGAGCACGAACTGAGTTTAGGGTTCTGCATGCAACGAAACACACTTCGTTATGGTTTTATTCTCTTCATTTTATTCTGAAAACCCTAAATGAAGAGCACGAACTGAATTTAGGGTTCTGCATGCACCGAAATAATTTGCACGAAGTTTGTTTATGGATCATCTTCTTCGATTGTTCAATTTAGGCTTTGAAACTTTTATTTTCATTACGAAATTAGGGTTCTTTTGTTAAAATTAGGGTTCTTTTGTTAGACTATACAGGCACATGTACAGGCACCTGGTCGAAATTAGGGTTATGTTGTTAAAATTAGGGTTCTTTTGTTAGAATTAGGGTTCTTTTGTTATAATTAGGGTTATCTTGTTAAAATTAGGGTTTTACCCTGCCTGTACAGGCACCTGTGCCAAGTGCATAATTGTGAACTGGCCTAAGGTAGAGTAAACACCTGTTGTGGCCTAAGTAATTCCCTTACTTGATGCCACCAAAGCACATGCTAAATGACCAAGTCACAATTGTGTATCCCTGTAATATATACACACACCCTGTAATATATACACACACACCCTGTATATCTACCTGTCCATATATGCTTACATACACCAATGTGCATATGACATGAATATATAGTCTTCTATTATATATAATGTATTTGATCTACATGATTTTATGATTTTATATAGACATGAATATATGATTATATGTAGAGTAGACATGAATACATGATTATATATAGACATGATTATATGTGACATGTGCTAACAGGTAGTTTTGATTTTATAGGCATGAATATATGATTTTATATGCACATGATTTTAGATAGACATAATTATATAGACTTGAATATATGTGACATGGTTTTATCTGGACATGAATATATAGTCTTCTATTATATATAATGTATTTGATCTACATGATTTTATGATTTTATATAGACATGAATATATGATTATATGTAGAGTAGACATGAATACATGATTATATATAGACATGATTATATGTGACATGTGCTAACAGGTAGTTTTGATTTTATAGGCATGAATATATGATTTTATATGTACATGATTTTAGATAGACATAATTATATAGACTTGAATATATGTGACATGGTTTTATCTGGACATGAATATATAGTCTTCTATTATATATAATGTATTTGATCTACATGATTTTATGATTCCCAA
The DNA here is from genome assembly GCA_029216955.1 of Iris pallida. NCBI lineage: Eukaryota > Viridiplantae > Streptophyta > Magnoliopsida > Asparagales > Iridaceae > Iris > Iris pallida. The sequence goes on from JANAVB010029617.1 coordinate 14,481,264, forward strand.
CTGTAAGTATCCTTTACATTATTGCCACTGTAAGAATTTCCAACATACAAGTGAATGTTTTGACTTAATATTTTGATTACTGTTTTATTGCAACTTGTATGAATGTTTTAGGCTACTGAATTTCTAATCTTGTATATGTACCTACATTTCAGGCTGGATCTTCAAGGCAAACTGTCAGTGATTTGAATGTGGGTGTCAGCAGTGCACCAACCACACTTAGGTGGATGATGGATGTAAGTGCATAAAATTCAGTGATCAGTTCATTAACATGGTCTACTTGGTTCTACTTTGTTCTACTTGACTTTGTTCTACTCTGTTCTACTTTGTTCTACTGTCAGTGATGGAATTTCTTGTTGTTCTACTTTGTTATCAGGGTACAAGTCAAGTGGTCAATAATACAAACCTAAGCAGTGTGGGAGCTTCCAACCAATCTCGATTTTTAGGCCTTGGCTCTGTTGATGGAGGCTTAGGTGTGGGAGCTTCCAACCAAGACATCTCAGCAAGCCAAATGAGCACAGCAGCAGCCCCAACTCATCCAACTTCAACATTGCCAAAGAATGGTCAGGGAAAGAAAGCAAAGGGCAGAGTGCTGCCATCAAGCTACAATCTACCATCTAAGAAAAGCAAAAACTGAATGACAAGTGTCTAGACTAATTTGGACAACACTAATTTTGTGGTTCACAACTGAAAGATTTTGTTTTAGTCCTATTTCTTTCATAGGTAAACCAAAAAGCATGTAATGACATTTGATGTAATTATTTTGAGCCGTGTTTCTATCACCTGGACAATTGTGTGGCCATTTAGAAGGCCTAATATGTACTGGATTTATGTTTCTGGACAATTGTGTGGCCTTATAGAAGAAGGCCTAATATGTACTGGACAAGTGGTCAATTATTTTGTGTTTGTATCACCATGGCAATTATGTTTCTGGACAATTATGTTTCTTGAGATGTCAAACTGGATTTGTGTATTTCTAAATGCAGTTTGGAGTCTTCTAAATTATTTGTGTTTGTATCACCAGGACAATTATGTTTCTGGACAATTATTTGTGTGTTTCTATCACCTGCACACTCTTTCAAATGCAGTCTTCTAAATGTTGTCTTTTATGCAGTCTTCTAAATGCAGTTGTACTCTGTCTTTTATGTATTTGTAATCTTTCATGTGGCTAATATTAAATGCAGTCTTTTATGTGGCTCATATACATGAAGGCTAATATGTAATGCAGTTTTTAAAATGCAGTGGTTGTAGATGTATATATAATTGGAATGGATGTATATATAACTTGTGTGAAATGCAGGTCTTTTATGTAATGCAGTCTTGTATGTGGCTCTTTTAAATGCAGCTCAGTATTTGTGTCAAATGCAGGTCTTTTATGTAATGCAGTCTTTTATGTGGCTCTTTTAAATGCAGTCTTTTATGTGGCTCTTTAAAATGCTGCTGCAACATTAGTTAAAAATTGAATAGATGTATATATAATTGGAATGGATGTATATATAACTTGTGTGTTTCATATTGAAATGCAGGTCACTGGTTCTACTTTGTGTGTTTCATATTTTGTGTGAATGTAGTGTTTGATAACAAAAACATGAAAATCCACCATGTAGTGTTTGATAACAAAAACAAAGATGACTTCTATTATACAAAAGATAACCATTACAATAAACTTGAATCTCTCTCACCATGAAAATCCAGAACCATTCAATACACCATTCAATACATCATTCTATACAACATCAAAAAGGGTCACAATTCCAGAGGATGAAAATCCAGAGCTTGTTTACAGCTGCAAAACCATTACAATTTCGATCCATAAACTACAAGTTTACTAGTCATTACAACTTCAACTTTTAGTCATTACAAGATAAATACGAGTTTACAATTACTCCATCTTAAATCTTCCAAATTTCTTCAGAATAGCCCCATACATTTCAAGTTGTCGTTGCGCTACACGGTGTTCAATTTCAACTTCCAATATGATCTCCTTCATGATATCCTTGCCTTGTCCCGAAGAAGTAGTAGCTCCATCATCCATCGTTTTGTTCTTTGTCTTTGAGGCCGTAGCTTCTTGCATCCATTCAATGTATTCACAACCGGGATTTTCCCTCTACAAGTTTTGAAAAAGAAATTACAATTATAAGTTACACATTACTAGCAAGAAATAATAATTGATTTATATTAATGTACAAAGAAAAGTATGTTTCACTTACACTGGTAGATAATGGACAACAGTAGAATTTTTGACCTAAGCTCCTAGGCACCTTTGATGTTCGTATTTTGCAAAATCCGGCTTCGCAACGACATAACCGAAGTTCATCAGTCCAACACCAAAAATCACATCCTACCTCTTTTGCACATTTTAAAAATTGGCGCCCACGATTCCAAGGTGTATTTGTAGTGAATAATTTGCACAGAGAAGTTCCTTCGCAATAACATGGGATATTGGCAAGATCCCATTCCTTTTCACTTGCTTCGATTGCTGCAATTTTGTCAGAATAAACATTTTCAGATCGGCTCTTCTTTTATTTTAGGGTTTCCACAATAAATTATTGCATGACTTACACAATAAATTACTTTAGGGTTTCCATAATAATAGCTACTGGTTAGGGTTTTCCTCTAGTGTTTACTCTACTTCGAGGTTTTTCAAATTTTAGGGTTTCGGTAATAAGGAGAAACAACGTGAGATTCGAAAATGATGAAGAAGAAGAAGAAGAGAGCAAGGGAGAGAGGGCTAGGTACCCATCTGCGAATGCTCCGGTAGCTTCGCCTTCAACCGCACCGCTCGTCTCCTCGACGTCCACGTCTCTCGGTGGCCTCGGCTTCTCGTCGGAGTATGTCGAGCGAATAGAGAGAGAGGGAGAGACAGATGAAGAAAGTTTATATTAAGTTGAGTGTACACGTGGACTGCACACGTGTACACTCCTTAACTGAGTTGGGATGCCACGTTGGCATTTTCGTGAGGCATTTGACGGAAAATGGTAACAGGGACCGTAATACACCATAATTAGAAGTTGTGTTACCACTAAGTAAGCAATAATAAATTAGGTACCGTTTTGTTAATTAGGTATAACTTGGGGTACCATGAAAGCAATTGAGCATTTAAAGGTAGTAAGTCCTACCACTAGAGCCAACTCATTTTTTTTATAATAAAGGGTTAAATTAATATGTATGTTAAAATTGCAAAAGAATATATAAAGTATTTTTTTATTTTATTTTATTTTAAAAAAATGTTGGGGAGGGGGGTTTCCCCTTGGTGTAACCATCAAGTTGCCTAACCCTAACCTTTTGGTTATTTGGTTCAAGTTTTAGGGCTCGTTTGGATGAAGTTTTGTATTTCTAAGAATCTATTTTCTATTCATTTTTCATGGGAAAGGAATTCGGCATTTTCATAACCATGTTTGGTTAGGTTCGGAGTATGTAGCAAAAAAAATTCATTTTTTTCAACCAGTGGGAATATGAAGCCTATCGGATTTTTCCTTAATTCTCAATCCTAGACATACTAAACATAAGTAAAGAATTCAAAACACATTCCTAAGCCTGTAAATCTTGAACCAAAGCCCCCTTAGAGGCTTCAGAATTAGTTTTGGACGTCTTACACATGTGTCGGTATGAGTTGCATTTGAAATTGAGAGAAAATATGGAGGGCTTTGGATTCCCACATAACTAGAAAAGTAATCCAAGTCACCTTGGAAATATTTTTGCTTCTCTAGGAATGCTGGTTGGGCGCATTAACTATATATTTTTTTGACACTAATACCCTCAATGACACCAATTGAATATCGGTAATAATAACATAATTAAATTAATAGAAGAATATTTATGAAAAAAAACAAATTAAGATTCCTATTTATGTCTTGAACCAAACATGGGAATGAAAAAATTGTACTTTTCGAAGTACATATTCTCAACCAAACCAAACATGGATATTGAAATGTTGAATTTCTTTTTCGAGGAAAATGAATGAGAAATTAATTTTAACATACAAAACCTTCATCCAAACGCCACCTTAGTATTTTTGTAAAACATTATTTCCTAGGTATATCAATAATAGGTGCCCAAAAGATAGCTAACGACCAAGGACGAAACCTAAAATTCAAACTTGGATGGACTCTCAAATATATGGAAAATGCTTAGTCACAACCAAATTCTTACAGCCTCTTTCTCCCACCCCTTACACATGGGTCCCAAAGGATCCCACCTTCCCTCTCACCAGACCCGGCTCCAGGGGGAGGCAGGCTAGGCCTGCGCCTAGGGCCTCCTCCCCCATAGGGGCCTCCAAAATGTGCTGGCCCACACTGCCATATGGATATGGTCAAGGGGAAAAAAAACTAAGGCCTCATGCGGACGGGCCAAGAAGTCCATGGCTGTTGCCAACTGTTAGTGAATTAAAACCTAGCCACCTGGGAAGAGGAAACATGCAAATCATTATGCCTCCATCTCCCCACTCTTTCCTTTCCGAAAATTTTTTAACATAAAAAAAAGGGAAACGTGCTTTTCCCTCGAGCAGCATGTATTTTCTCTTCCTTAATTTCTAAGTTATAACATCTCTCTTTTTTCCCTCCTATAAATTTTAGTATTTGATAGCTAATATCATATCTCGCTTTCTCTAATTCATGAAATATTTTCCAATTTGTTTAAAGTCCAATGTGTTTAGACTTCAGAGTTCATATATTTTTCAATTAGGGCTTTGCCGGATTTAATTCATGAAATTTTTCCAAATGTCCAATTTGTTTGTTTGGTTAGAGTCCAATTTGTCCTTTGGACATCCATACATTTGTTTGTTTTGTTCTCTAAATTTCTAATTCATAAAAAAATTGTTTATTGATTCAATTAAAAATATATTAAAAAAAGTTTGAAGTGAAAGGGGAGCAAAGATGCTTGAAGTGAAAGACTGTAGTTACAGTCCAATCTCTAGTCAATTCTAAGTTAATAAGGAGGACAGAAATGTCGACAAATTAACTAAGTTACGTTCACGAGGTTATGTAAACCTACATAATCTCACATGTATTTGTCAACAAGATCATATTTATGTATATATGTTTTTTCTCTTTATGTTAACAGATGTTGAAATGGAGACCAAATATGAGTTGATAGGTTAATCGTACCGGCGCTACTATGTTGTTCGTCCGTGGGACTGGTCCGTGCTAGCCCGCGTCCGCGTGGCAGATAGCCATTAGCTCCTCCGCCTGAGGTTGGCCCAGATTAGCAAGGGGCCAATGGCTGCCGGCCACACGGACGCAGGCCAGCCCTGCGGACGAGCAAAATAGAGTTTCCGTAATCGTATAGAGGTCCATGGCAAGATTTATGTATAAGCTTATGAGTATATGTGATTGGATCCTTTATTTTGGGGGCAAAAGCTTTGGATGCTAAATCCATTTATAACCTTAATTTTGGTGGCAATAGCCTTGAATATGTCAAGGACCGATATTGTTGTTACAGGAACTTAATTGTTGGGGAATAATTTATAATGACAAATGTTAAGTACACTGTAACAATTGTTAGAGGACAACATACATTTGTTAGTCCGTATATCATATATGGATAAATAAGGCTATGCTAATTTTCTTGAATGCGATATATATGGTTGACTTACCGAGTGTCCACGAGTCGAGGAGTTTAAGATAGATAAATAAGGCTAATAACAATTAAAATAACTTAGAAGTATCCGGTGGGGAAGAATTGTTGGTGTTTTATTCTCTGTGTTGTGTGTTCACAACATTCTATTGTTAAAAGATAGTCCCACATCGGAAAATCACACCAATATGTATCTCTATATATTACTTATGAAGGAATAGAGAGATGCACATGGGTTGAGGTCCAATGGAGGGTGCCATGTGGGGGAATTTTACATAGAGGTGAGAATAAGAAACCAACTTTTGGCTTTTTGATGGCACTTTGCACTTAGCAGTACGGGTCGAGCGGGTCGAGTGGGCTGTTCAAATTATGTAACGTCCGCGGGTCTTGTGGGCTCAGATCCGGAAATGGCTCAGATCCAGAAAATCCGGATCTGGCATTAAAGCAGGGCGTGCGTTCAGAATTTGAAAAGCCCATCTCGTGCCTATAATATCATAAGCATCTCCTCTCTCCAAAGTTACAGAAAAAACTCAGAAATTTGTCGAGAGAGAGAAGTGCTGCTGCTATTCCGAGGAGTCGACATTTTTGGCCAGCGTTCTAAAGTTCTCTTCGAACTTGCTGGTTCCTGGAGGCTTGTCCGTAAGGCGGATATAGCTTTGAGCGCCGGTGATCTTTCACCCTAGCAGTTTTTCTTCTTCCTCTGTTGCCTTCGAGAATACTGTGGCTTCTCTTTAGAAGTTATACGGTTCAGTTGCCTTCGAGAATTATTACGAAATCTTTTTAGATTCTCGTAATACAACATCACCTTCTTTAGGGTGTTGTTGCTGGAAACATTGTCTTTACAATTGTTTCTGAAATTGAGTTTTTCCATCGATTGTTCGCGAAGGGACTAACAAGAATCCATAGCTTTCACGTGACCTTGTAATTAGTTAGGATTTTCTGACTCGGTACCTCCGTGGTGTATGAATCGGCTAATTAGTATTTAGACCATGTATTTTATACCGACTTAGAGTTTAAGACTAACGTGTTCAATTAAAAAGTTTAGACCATATTTTTTTTTCCTATTATATCCTAAATATGAGTCCAAGTGCACAACCAATATATTTTTAAAAGGAAGGTACAACGAAAAAAAGGAAATAAAACCATAAAAATTCACGGCCCAAAATTTTCAATTGAATATGTCAGAACTTAAATTATAAGAGAGTCCATTTCTGTACACCCACCAAAACTAGATGGGATGTTCACCCCACACTAAAAAATAACACGTGGTACCAAACAACTTTTGGGTGAATAAAATTAGTTATAAAGTGGTTTGTATGGAATAAAAATATCATGTCATTTTTTTAGTAGGAGATGAATATTTTATTCAGTTCTGATGGGTTAACAAAAATGGGCTTATAAATTTTGTGGTCTATATGTCAATTAGCCCATAAGAAATTAAATGAGACATCAAAAGAGAGAGAGAGAGAGAGAGAGAGAGAGAGAGAATGCCAAAGATCCCATCAGACCCATGATAGATGAAGAATTTGAAGATGACTAGTCTTAATGGGATATGATATGAGTCATATGAAAGAAACGGATCTATGTCTCCTAGACACTCTAAAGATTCAACGACGACTCAGAACATGACATATCAACAAGGGGAATTTTATGTTGACACTTTCAACTGTTTGTATGTTGACAATTTTCATATTTGGATTGATATTGCAATTTTATTACGAGTGGATGTGATATAATATTTTATTACAACTGAAAGTATAATTTTTTACTTTTGAGTTGCAGGAGAAATAGATTACAACTCTATTGCAAATAACTATGTTTTCAACTTTTTTAATTCTCACCTACACTTTTATGTTGTCATCCAAACAAAATGGTTTGAAACTCCTCACTTGCGGAGTATACAAAAAACTATGTATGCAAAAATATTTCGTAAAGTGATATGTTCACACTTTCATTGCAAGTATTTTTGCTTTACAACATGTTGAAAGTGACATTTTTACACTTTTGATGAGCTACAAACATCCCCTAAGAGAGACTCAGATTTTTAACTATAGATAGATTATCAATTATGCATATATTTTCAGCATGTGACACATCCTAATTTTGGTATTCATAATTATATGATGCGAGAACATGTGACACATCTTATTAGGTCCTGATGTGATGCATGCCTATAGCAAATCATAAAAACTTAGAGGTGAAACTTTTTGAATCTATTCTACTATATAATGTGAAAAGTGGGTTTCACCGTGACAATTTTATTTTCAAAAGTATCCTTCAATATATATTCATTTTACTATATAATACAAAAAGTAGGCTTCACCATAAAATTTGTATTTTCAATATATATATATATATATATATATATATATATATATATATATATGTGTGTGTGTGTGTGTGTGTGTGTGTGTGTGTGTGTGCGCGCAATAGATCCTACTGACAACTATTTTAAAGAGGCGTTCTTGAGAAATTAATATATTACATAAATCAAATGGTTCACGTTACTTGCTAGCTAGGTCTTCTAAGTTGTTATCACGAAATTCAAAGGATGAACCCATAATTTATATAATTAACAACAATAGAGTTAAATCAACTCATCAACATCATCCACTTCAAGTGTCTTATATATAATTTTTTTAATTATAATCTATGGATAATAAATACGTGTAACGCACATGTATATATACTAGTATTGAATAGTAAGGAGCTTTGAAAGATTATGCGTGCGGGAGGTCGTCCAAGCACAGGTCTTGGGCTCGAATTTTCTCTCAGATGGTTGTGTGGCTTATCTAGCCACGATCCAACTTGAAAAAGGATACCTCAAAAAAAAAAAATTATGCATGGGAGTTGGACTAGAAATGCAAATAAAGGAGCCAAATTTATGTTTATGTTCTTCAATTTTTCTCCTTTCTTAGCCTCTCGATCCTTCCGACGATCTAACCACCTTGTTATATATTGTTATTTTTTTTCTCTTATGGATATATTATATATGTACTTATTTATATCTAGATTATTTTGGATTGGAATAATTCTTAGGTAAAAAAAAAATATATCATGTAAGGATAAGAATGTCATTTACATCTCATTATCTAAAACTAATCCACTATATTCAAAACCGTGTAACCTTCTATTAGTGTATTCACGTTCTATTTCTCTATTTTTTTAATCTAATTATTTATGTAGGTTTACCAATCTCCTTTCTTTATCCAACTAATCCAACTAGAGTCTCTTCAATGGCTTCCTAAGCAAGGAAGATGATCATACTGAAGAATTCTGATGGAGAGGAGTTCGAAGTGGAGGCGTAGTTTGCCATGATGTCTCGACTATTCGCCACATGATCGAGGATAGATGCGCCGAGAACATGATTACCGTCCACGACGTCAATGGTAGGATCCTCTCCATGGTTATCCAATACTGCTGGAGGCACGTCGAGTCGGACGATGTCGATGGTGATGATATCAAGTCTTGGGATGCCGCGTTCGCCAAGTTCGACCAGGTCGTCCTCGATGATGTTCTATTGGTGATGATCCATTACTTATTTTTTTTAGATGTTGTATATGTTCCTTCTATAATATTTAGTTCCAGATTATTCTTATAGATCTTTCCGCATGGAAAAATATATTTTTAGGTTATTGGATTTCATCTATTTCGTGGATGATAATTTTTGTTATAGCATTCTATTTCATCTATTTCCAGGACAAGTATCATAGTAATTCAACATTATTATTTGTCTAGAAAAACTAAGTCAATATTATTGGAAGTGTAGATTAGTGAATTACTATGGAGTTTGAAAACTTGTTCAACCTAAAATATCTCCTCTTAGTAACAAGGGAGATAAGGCCCACTTGATTTGAAGATAAGGTTCGTCACTAAATTCCAATATTTTCTTTGTTTGAAACATGAGCATTTAATTTTTGATAAGATCCACGAATATTTGATAATGATAAAGATTAATTTCAGCTATATGAGAGATATCCTACTTGATTATATTTTAGCTCTTATATTATCTTAACGGATAAAACACAAAAATTTGAGAATACAATAATATTATCTTACCTAATAATGTGGTGTTAATTTTGTTAATGTATTTTGGATTCGTCTGTGTGTGATATAAACAGAAACTAACACCAATTTGGAGTAGTTGACTTTGGACGATTTTGACATTTATATTTTTGGCAAAATAATATTTATTTTTTGTTTTTAGTTTCTTTGACATGATTTTGGCGATCAATAAGAATGGCATTTTGTAGTTTGGATCGTAATATTTTTGTTTTTGTTAAATATTATTGTCGAGTTTTCTTAAATCTGTAGATAAAGGTTCAAGAGTTTAAACAATAGCACTCAAAAGTTTATGCCAATAATGTGTCGTGTCCGTATCATATTGTGCCATAATTTGTATATATCGATGCAATGTAGGTCGACATTGATATTTATGTATCAGTTTTGGCCATTATTAACTTCTGCCAGGAGCGATGCGAGAGATATGGTCAATTCCCTCTAAATAGTATTATACATATTAAGCTCCAATCAATCTTTCTTTTTTTGCAATTGCAAAAGCATAAGCATGTGCAACACACTTTAAAAAAAAATTTATTAGAACTGTTGAAACATATATGTCCATTTTTTAAAATTTTGGAAAACAAAAAAATGAAAAATATGGTAGTATAAATAATTCTAATATTTTAAGAGATTGAATTCTAGGATTTTGGGTGGAAATGATAAAAATTAAGTTTTTACATTTGGATAAGATGCAAAAATATATTATATTGCTTGCCTACATTAATAAGTATTATATTTAAATATGAATGTTATATTTGGATGAGATTTAATTTCAAAATAAATTAAAATTTGAATAAGATTAGGATAAATAAATATTTATAAGGAATGTATAGCCATTTTATAAATGCAATGCCCATGCTCGATTATATAATCTAACGTGCTGCACACGTATTGCGTGTGCCCCGACACTAGTAAACTATTTATACATATACTTGTACTTTTTAATTTTCCTAATATATAATACTGGCTATACCCAATTAATCCTTTGTCAAAAAAGGGGGGAAAAAATTGTAACTGTGGAACTCCGAATTCATATGGGTTGTCCTTCTTCATCATGTAGGAAAAAGCACAAACAACTTCTTGTTGCCATAAAAAAATATAGAATATTTTAACAAATTTTCCATTCAAAATTTAAAAATTAGTATATATTTTCATTATTTCAAAAAACTAAAAATTATTTTTATTTTTTGTACGAAGTAGTGAAAATTTTGGTTGAAATAGTAAAAATATATATTAGTATTTAAATTATTTGGTAGGATATTTGTTAGTTTTTTTATTACAACTCACACACACCTACACGTCCTTACGGTTGGAGGATTTGAATCCTTTTGGCTCAAGCTGGTATCCGTGCTATTTTTCACATAAACTACAAGTGTTAAACTTCTTTACATAATTTTAAATAGTGAAAATATATGATAGTTTTATATTTTAAATGTGAATATTTGCTAAAATATCCATACAAATATTCTCCCAAAAGCTCAAAACTTATATCTTGAGTTATACGACAATCTCAATCAACTGCTTCAAAATGCCCCATTCCAAGAAATACAATTCGACTACAGAAACTTAAAATTAAAACACAATATAGATGTGACATGTAAATTTTATTAACATTCAAAGTATGATTAATTTTTTCTTTAGTCTCTTGAAAAAAAAATCAAACAATCAAATACATGTAATCTAAAGATTTTTCATGGTCGAGTTTTCAAAATTAAGAATTAAAAAAAAAATTGAGGTCTGTTTCTATTTTGATTTTTTTTATTTGAATTTCTGTAGTCCAAGGACGAACTAGTCTTCAAGGTCGACACCGGAGCACAGCGATTATGACACCAATGAAGTTTAAGTTCGAGATGTAGACGTTAGTCTATGACCCATCGATGGAAACGAAATTTGTTTATGCATATTTTTGTTCGTCAACATTATGTTCCCATTGGATATTCAGAATTTTGACAGTTGGTTTTAATTCAAAAATGTTCCGTCTTCAAAAATAAAAAATAAAAAAAATGGTGATACTATATATATATTTTTTTGAAATCTCACGCGCACAAACAATTGAGGAACTCGAACCTTGTCAGCCTATTCAGGTGTCCGTTCATTATGTGACATATGACATGGGACAAATTTAATATTAAAATTAATATTAATATTAAATTAAAATTGAAATAATATTAATATTAATATTAATATTAATATTAATATTAAAAATAAATTTTTGGATAATTATTTTTTTATTAAAATTTGTTATATCAGCTGCTATGTAGGATGTCATGGACACCAACAAGTTACCAAAACCGAACGACAGGGGAGATGGCCAATTGCAAGTAACAGAATCTCCAAAATTGTAGAAAATTATAGTAGGAAAAATCTCAGCAAAGAAAATCCCCAAAAAAAAAACACACACATTTACGAGTCTTTTTCTTTTTCTTCCTTTTTCCTGTTGGAGCTGTATTAAAAGAGAGATTCTGAATTGACAAATTGACACAGTCCTAAAGTTGTGTTTGGTACGAAGAACCAAAGAGAGATACTTTTTTATCCATATGGAAATGATAGACTATTTTCTTCTTTTGTATGGGATAGGATGTAAGAAAAATGAAAATGATACAATTTTCTTTGTTTGGTTGGTAGAGAAACAAAGATAGAAGGAAGGAAAATAAAAATATAGGTTTTATCAATTATATCCCCAACTAACAATATTTATTACCATTTGATTTTATTGAACTATTTTGAATTAATATAATTTTTATATGGTATAATTGTAAATTAAGATTAACATTCACTTTTCCTTCCACTTTTCTCCCACATTTGGATGGATTGGTTTTTCTAGGTTATGGGAAAAAAATTAATCCCTTCACTTTTATTTCCGTCCACTTTTTCTTCTATTTTCCTTTCTTCCACTTTTTTATCGTACCAAACACACCCTATATATATATATATATATATATATATATATATATATATATATATATATATATATATATATATATATATATATATATATATATATATATCTGCAAATGACCTCTAGCCTAGTGGTTAAGAGAGATGCATGCGGCCCAAGTGGTCGGGAGTTCGAGCCCCGGTGGAGGCGAGTTCACCACAATTACCCATTGCTTCAAAAATAAAATAAAATATATATATATATATATATATATATATATATATATATATATATATGAAGCAATGCGTACTTGTGGCGAACTCGCCTCCACTGGGGCTCGAACTCCCGACCACTTGGGCCGCATGCATCTCTCTTAACCACTAGGCTAGAGGTCATTTACTATATATATATATATATATATATATATATATATATATATATATATATATATATATATATATATATATAATTTATGAAATGCTCAAAAATTGTAAAATTTTTATGTAAAATCCACCGCAAAATAACATTTCATAGCGTGCCCAGAATTTGTAAAAAATATATAAAGGGGGTTCTGAATGACATTTTTGCCCTTATAATTTATTGAAAACACCTCGGAACCCTACTCTTCCAAAAAAATATTTCGATACTTCCTCTTCTTCCATACGTCGCTCAGTTTCGAATCTAGGTTTTCTCCTCCAAAATCTTCAAACATTCCTTCAAAAACTCGTCGAAAATTTTTGGAAATGCCGACAAACGGTAAAACTGTTAAAATGGAGGTCCAAACATCATTTTTTTGTGATTCTAAAATTTCAATAGGCCGACAAATGGTGTGACAGTTTATCTCAGGCTCCTCAGAAATACGCTCATTTTGCGACAAACCAGACCTCGTTTCGACCTCACAGTCAAAAGTTATAGCCCTCCAAAGTTTCAACTGGCCTTAAAATGCAGGATAATGGCCATTTCCCGTGGTAATATCACGGAGAATGACCATTCTCCTTGTTAAAATACAGGAGAATGACCATTCTTCGTGTTAAAATGACGGAGAATGACCATTCTCTGTGCTAAAATGACGAAGAGTGTCCATTCTCCATCATTTTAACACGGAGAATGGCCATTCTCCGTGGTTTTAACACAGATAATGATCATTCTCCGTATTAGAAATTACGAAAAATGGTCATTTTTCGTTTTTAAAATCACGGAGAATGACCATTTTCGTGTTAAAATCACGGAGAATGGCCATTCTCCTTGTTAAATGCAAGAGAATGACCATTTTTCGTGTTAAAATGACGGAGAATGACCATTCTCCGTGCTAAAATGGCGGAGAATGTCCATTCTCCGTCATTTTAACACGAAGAATGATCATTCTCCGTATTATAAATCATGGAGAATGACCATTCTCCGTTCTTAAAATAACGGAGAATGACTATTCCCCGTGTTAAAATCATGAAGAATGGTCATTTTCCGTGTTAATATCACGGAGAATGGCCATTCTCCTTGTTAAAATGCAGGAGAATGACCATTCTCCATGTTAAAATGATAGAGAATGACCATTCTCCGTGTTAAAACCACGGAGAATTGTTATTCTCCGTTCTTCTCCGTTCTTAAAATCACGGAGAATGACCATTCTCCGTCATTTTAAAACCACGGAGAATTGCCGTTTTAAAATGACGGAGAATGGTCATTCTCCGTGATTTTAAGAATGAAGAACGGCAATTCTTCGTGGTTTTAACACGGAGAATGGTCATTCTCCGTATTAGAAATCACGTTCTCCGTTAAAATTACGGAGAATGATCATTCTCCGTGTTAAAATCACGGAGAATGTAACTCCTCTTCCCGAAATTTTGTGATATATTTTTTTATTTTTTATTTGATTAGTTTACATTTAATTTTCTATAATCATAGGAGTTGTGACTAAGCCCACAGGTGATTTATGACCATCTTGTGGTCACATGATCTTTAGATAAGGTCTATATGCATTCAATAGCTATATTATATTTTATTATAATTTTTAGACATTTTTATATATTTTAAATATTTATTCTATGAAGATTTATATTTATGAGTGACTTTCATAATTTATTTTGTGACTATTTGTGACTATTTTGAGACCTAGTATTTTTCTTTAGGCTCTATTAGGTTAAATATATTTTCTGTATTTTTCTACAATTTTTTGGGAATTTTTAGATAATTAAATATAGGAAAAACCTATTTTCTAAGACTTCTAGAATTTAATGTGCAAGCCTATGGGCAAATATTGACCCCAAATATTTTTTTAGGCTTCATTATGTTATTTTACATTTTCTAGAATTTTTTCATATTTTTCTGGCTATTTTTAATATTTATTATAATTTTCTGTAGTTAAAATTGCTTTAAAAACAATTTTCTGAAATTATTAATACAGTCAGCGCTTGGGGGCCCACGCGTCAGCCACTTGGGCCGACCGAGCGGGCCCAGCTGTCAGCCTAAGGGGTGCTGACTCACCACAGTCCCTAATTTGGAGTCGGCTCAAACCGACTTCAAGTCGGCTTAGTGAAGCAACTCGGCCATCTGGCCGCACATTTATTAAGCGGGACCGCTGAGATCACGCCACGTGTCCCTAGCCGCCATCGACTTAGCTGAGCCGCTTAATATATATATATATATATATATATATATATATATATATATATATATATATATATATATATATATATATATATATATATATATCGTGGGAATTTTTCGAGAAACCTTAAATTATTCTCAGCCGACTTTTGGAGTTTGATTCCGGTGATACCCTGACTTCCCGAAGCATTTTTTGTCAAATCCGATGCGATTTTCGTGCGCTGTTTTTTTTGTTGGATTCGTATCGAGGTATGCTTTCTAAATATATAATTTATTTTCGTAGATATTATTCCTAAATTTCTGGAAAATTCGTAGAGTGTCGGTTGTCCGAAATTTTACACGTTTCGGTGTTTTCAAGATTTCAAGAGAACCAGAAATCGAAATCATGAACCGTTTGAAGTTTCAGAAAGATAACACAGAGCTCTACGACATATAATTTTCCCAGAAATTATTTTGTTCATCTAGTATTTATTTATTCTGTTGAACTCAGAATTGATCAGTTGATCACCGTTTTGGTCACGGTTAGTCATAACGGCGATATCTTTTGACCAAAGCATGATTTTGCGGCATGGTTGATTCCAACGCACTCGTGGCACTGAAATTTATCAAGGTGCACTTTCAAAATCTAGAGTTCACAGCGTTTGACTAAATAGTCAACGATACGCCTCGATTTGCGTGCCATGGTTTCCAAAATTGGAAACCTGACTTTTGATGGCCAAACTTGCATGTGTAGATTATATTCAGATTATTATTAGGTTAAATTAGATTTTTAAGTGAATTGTTCTAGAATTAATTATTATATTATTAGTAACCCAACTAGTCACTATTCCATTAATTTAGAACTAGAACATTAGAATTGATTTATAGTTTTCGTGCACGGTTCATGGTGCGATATGTGTTATAGGTTGACAGCTCCTAGATCGGCATCCCCTCATCCTCGACTTGTGACTACGGTTTGTGCAAGGACCACATGCAAGTATACCTTGCCTCCCTCTACAGTTTTATTTACATGCATTGTATTTCATTTTCCAGTTTGATTATTTATGGACATGTATTTTTCGTGTTATATTCTGTTGATCTGTTTTTATTGCATATAGCCGTGTTCATGTTTGGTCTTGTGGTTCATACTTGGAGTTTCTCACCAGTACTTTGCTTGAGTCGTGTCATAGAACGAGTACGTGTAATTGAACTGCTATAGCCTTGATATTATTTCCTTGGCACCATAGAGTCCACTCGGGACGAGGGTGTTTTCTTGATCTGTTTACATCCGTGAGTCCACACTCGGGACGAGGATGTCGATTATTTGCACCAGAGAGTCTACACTCGGGACGAGGGTGTTGACTTGACTTGTACCAGAGAGTCCACTCGGACGAGGGTGTCTACATCAGAGAGTCCACACTCAGGACGAGGATGTTATACTTGCACCAGAGAGTCCACACTCGGGACGAGGGTGCCTTACCGTGAACTAACCAGAGAGTCCACACTCGGGACGAGGGTTAGTGATTAGTTCAAACCTGCGAGTCCACTCGAGACGAGGGTTTGGTTCTTCCATTGATCTCGTGTTCATTGTTTACCCGGCAGTTCATTTATACGTAGTTGTTCGCGTTCGTGTTCGTGTTCGTGGTCATTTATCGTGTTCTTATTTTTCTTGTTTATTTTCTTGTGCATGATAAAACTGTTAGATAGGCATATATATTATGTATCTTGCTATGTCCTCTGAGGACCTGATGATCTCTTCAGGTTTAGCGATTGCATGGAGTTAGCTAGTAGTTCTGGATGGCGGAGGATTTACGATTCTTGTGGGTTTCGGATGCGATGATACGCTTGTGGGATTCAAGTATCATTATTACGTTTGTTATCCTTTCGTGCTTTCTTGTCTTATCATGAGATATCCTGTTTCCTGATTCAGTTTTAGACTCTTGTTACTTTCTTTAGAGTCTTATCGGACATATATTATAGTGGACTGCAGACCACGACCCATAGTGTTCATTCATGTTTCGTACACTTATTATAGATTGAGATATAGATTTGCTTTGGCATGATTTGGCAGTTTACCATAGCCGTGACAGCGTTTACGTATTCGAGTCGAGTTGGAGTTCGCTTGGTGCGTAGCTGGCTTGCTCACGAGCTCGCGTCCGAAAAGCGGGTGCAGGTCGTGACAGAGAATGATGGAGAACAGTTGACAAAAACCTATTTTTTTGTTTTTTTTAGAAAAAATTTGTCAGGAATAAAGAGTTTCGTTCTTCTTTCAAAACGATGTTAACTCTTATGGAAAAGAAGAAGAAGATCTTATCTCCACAATTGACCTAATCGTCGAAAAACTTCAAATCTCTCCAGGAAGATGATGATGATGATGATGATGATGATGATGATGAGCGATGATCGAAGTTCGACTGAAGAAAAACACAGTGAACTACGAATGATCTTTGTGATTGCTGTTGAAGATGAGAGCAATGGAATTCAGATCTCTCGTGAAGAAGAAGAAGAAGACGATAATCGCAATCCAAATATGAGTTTGTGCGAAGGGATATTTATGGTATTATCAAAATGGAAATTTTGTAAATACAGAGCATCTAAGAAAATCTTGGAATATTTAACATGTAAATATATAATTATAGGCATTTCGTAAAACCCATCACGCGGGTGGGTTTTTCATAAAAACAAACCCCGAAATTGAATTTCTCAGCAATATATATATATATATATTTCAAAGAAGGTAATTGTGGCGAACGCTACCACCGAGAATCGATCTCATGACCACTCGGGCCGCATGCATCTCTCTTAACTACTAGGCTAGAGGTCACGAGTGGTCATGAGATCGATTCTCGGTGGTAGCGTTCGCCACAATTACCTTCTTTGAAATATATATATATATATATATATATATATATATATATATATATATATATATATATATATATATATATATATATATATATAGAGAGAGAGAGAGAGAGAGAGAGAGAGGAAGGATAGGCATTCCCTCACTTTTTGCATCCCCATGCATCCCCATGTTCGCATCCGTTAGATGTGCTTTAAGTCATCTAATCTTAACCATTGGTAAATCAGCGGTTAAGATTAGATGACTTAAAGCACCATCCAACGATGTAAATAGGGGGGATGTTTGGAGATGCAAAAAGTACGGGGATGCATATCTTTCCTCATATATATATATATATATATATATATATATATATATTATATATATATATATATATATATATATATATATATATATATATATATATATATCACATGTTATTGGACTATTTTTATCAACCGTTCAGATTAGATCATTAAACTATATATCTAATTTCTCACGATGTTTTGATCTAATTTGAACAGACGGTTGCAATTTTAAAAACACGAGGATATCTAAGTGCAAATTTTTTGATCTTTTTGCGTTTGTCACCAGCGTTTACATTTTTTTCCAGCTTTGCTCGAGTTCGAGCTCGACCACCGCCACCGTTGTAGTATCCCTCCTCTTCGTCGAGCTCTACCATCCCCTTTTTCTCTTCATTTTTTTTCGTCTTCTATGTGAGAAGAAGAATAATTAGGGTTACAGTTTTATGTGGGCAACGAAAGATGGAGACGAGGATGAAGAAGAGTAATGGACGAAATAAATTAAATTTGATATAATTTGATTGGATATGGAAAAGGTTGAGAGGAGGAAGCAGAGATAGGAACTCTATCTCATGGCTGCTAGTGGGAGAAGAGTATTAGGAGTATTTTGGTTTAAAAATTTCACTTTTGTTTGTTGGGACAGAAAAACAAATCCCTGAGTAAGGGAGGGTATCGAATTGGAAATTCAATAGTTGATGGTAATGATTTGTTGTATAATAATAAAATTTAGTGTATGAACTTCAAAAACTTAAATAGTTGAAAATATCAAGTTGACAAAAATATATTTTTTTTGCACAATAGTACAAAATAAAAAAAACTTAATTACGTGGGGATATATATACGACTTAAACGACGACTTATTTTTTAGCGTTTTGAAGTCTCTTTAAAGTAGAACTAGTTACATTTACATGCATTTTGCTTAAAAAATCTATGTTATTGTAAATTATATTAAAATATCTTAAATATGATTTGAATATATTTTAATTATAATATTATAGATATATTTTTTTAGAATTTTGGATATATGTTTAGTTGGATAATATACGTAGTTTAAATATAATTTTTTTAGATGCAGTTTGACTAAATTTGAATAGTGAAAATATTTTAATATTTGTTATATGTTAAGGCAGTTAGAATAATTTTATAATTTTTCTTAACTATGTGAGAAGATACATATTGTAAAGATTTTTATGTTATTTTGATTATTTTAATTAATTAATGGAGAATATACATACGACTTAGATGACTCATTTTTGAGCCGTTCCAAGCCGCATTATAACAGTAGACAGAGCCGGTTCGGGGGTTGGTTGCCATATTCGGAGCTAATTTTGGTGCCCCTTGATCCGTATTGTGGACCGGTCCGGGAGGTCATCACCTGCGTAGGGTCACGTTGAACATGTGAGGTTGTCAAAGCCTTACCACTTGGGCCAGTCTTGAGAGTATATATATATATATATATATATATATATATATATATATATATATATATAAACTATTCAGTAAAGATTGGTTATATCTCCACTTGCTGACCACTTGAACTATAAGTATTTGAATATAAAAAGAAAACTACATCTTCTACTATATAATGCAGCTTGGAAACGACTCGAAAATGACCCATCAAAGGCATATGTATATCATCCATTTAAATTAAAAAAGAACTAAACAACCACCTAAATACTCCATTAATTATTTAAAAAACTTAACTAAGTATTTAACTATCTAATATAATTTATTTATTATTATAATTATAATTATAATTTAAGTGGTTAAGATACGAGGTATTCTTTTTCTTGATTACTTGAGTTCAATTTATAGGAATTAGAGGATGAGGGAGGTGAGGTGATAGCATGGGGGGTGACAAGTAGACACCCTCCCGTGAGGTGGCACCCTACCTCCCTTATCTCTCTCTCTCTCTCTATATATATATATATAGAGAGAGAGAGAGAGAGAGAGAGAGAGAGAGAGAGAGAGAGGAATGATAGGTATCCCTATATATATATATATATATATAGAGAGAGAGAGAGAGAGAATAAGGGAGGTAGGGTGCCACCTCACGGGAGGGTGTCTACTTGTCACCCCCCATGCTATCATCATGCACATGGGTGCATGATGATAGCATGTGGGGGGTGACAAGTAGACACCCTCCATAGGGTGGCACCCCACCTCCCTCATCCTATATATATATATATATATATATATATATATAGAATAAGGGAGGTAGGGTGGCACCTCATGGGAGGGTGTCTACTTGTCACCCCCCCATGCTATCATCATGCACATGGGTGCATGATGATAGCATGTGGGGGGTGACAAGTAGACACCCTCCATAGGGTGGCACCTCACCTCCCTCATCCTCTATATATATATATATATATATATATATATATATATATATATATATATATATATAGAGGGATACCTATCATTCCTCTCTCTATATATATATAAATTTTTTTAACATTTGTGTACATATTTTTTTTAAAATAAAATAGACCATGATATAATGACGGTTTAGACGTCTCAATTTTGAACCGTTTTGAATGCTCATTATACAGTAGAAGATTATAAACAAAGACTAATCATTTCCTTAATCCTACCTTTTCACTCTTTCCTAATCTAAACCATCCCATAAAAAGAAGAATAAAAGTATGTTGAGAATCGGTAGTAGTTCCGGTTCTATTCCTCCAGAAACCAATAACAATAGCAGCGAGCAGCAGCAGCGCCATCGCCGCGCGTCCTCCTCGTTGGGAAGGAAGAAGAGCAACCTCTCGCTCCGCGCGGAGTCGCGGCGGAGCCCGACGCGGACCCAGGCGCCCTCGTGGAGCTGCGCCGGAGGGAGCATGAAAGGGATCTTCAAGTCGAAGCCGAAGACGCCGGCGGAGCTCGTCCGCCAGATGCGGGACCTCCTCATCTTCTTCGATCTCAGGGGCAGCGCCAGCGCCGCGTCGTCGTCGTCGTTGGTGAGATCGGCATCGTCTTCTTCCTTTCTCAAGGAATCCAAGCGCGAGGAAAAGGTTTTTTCTTCTTCTTTTTTTTTTTTCCTTCTCTTTGGTTTCTTGCATTGAATGTATCGAAATATTTGATTTTTCTGATTGTTACGATGGAAATGGATGTGGATTATATGGATCGTCTAAATTTTTACATATATTTTTTCTTTTCCGACACAAAAATTGATAATTAAGTTACTGTAGATGTGCAAAGTGACGATTTCATATAGTTTTTTTTTTGATTTGATGAAATTTATAAATGTTGTTTATTAGGATTTTTTGCGGGTTAATTAAAAAATATTTGGATTTTTAAGCATAATTATTTAGTCACTTTTGTGAGGAAAATTGCCTAATTGCTCTACTTGTATGTGACCTTTTCTTTTGTGTATTATTTTGTTTGTTTTTGTTTGTGTCGATAGCTCAAATTTTGCTTAAATTATTGTTAAAACTTAATGATTATTTTTTTTGTCATATTTTGACAGTTTGATTTGATTCCAATTATTGGCTTGGGTTTGGGAACATGGAGTGCTCAGATTGGGATTCTTGTGTCTTTTGCCCATTTTTTTTGTTAATTCTCTCTTTTGGATGTTAAGTGCGAACATTTTTCTATAAATTGTTGTGCAAAATTGTCATTTATTTTTTTTAAGCAGATATCAGGGTTTTTTTTTTTTTTTGCTGCTAACTTGTTAGACTTAATTATTCCTAGGCTTGATTATTCGTATGTTCAGGTGCAACATATTGAAAAGTTGTTTTTGGTTATCAGGATGCGGGTATGTTGCGTGGACATGAATATGCAACGACACGATTTGGACACTACGACATAGGCACAAAACTGGTTTTGGCAGAGTCATATATTCTCCTATACATGTCGGACACGAAATGATATTTACACAACAATGATTTTTGAATATCCATGCTTCGTAGAAGGTATAAGTTTTTTTTTTCCTTCTTTGCAAAGGTAATAAATAATGTGGATATATAGGCCAGTTTATGCAGACTTAGGGGGTAAATAAGGGGAAGGGGAGTTGTCACGATAGAAAGAGAAATGAGTATACAGATGTCTCTCTTCTTAAACAACCTATATCCTCCACACTTAACCAACTTAGTTTTAAACAACCTATATCCTCCACACTTAACCAACTTAGTTATTAGTGGGGGGTTCGATCCGTTAGCTGGTATTTGTTTAATAATTCAGATAGTGACGGGTGTTTTTATAACTATGCATCACACACCTTAATGTGGATCAGTCACGCACAAAGCACGTGAACGCCTTATGACCATTCTATCTTTGGTCCGAAAGATCTTGTTTTTTTTCCAACTTCTCATCCCTAAACTCTAACTGGGTGTGGGGGTCGTGGGGGGTAGGGGTGCCTGGTCAGCAAAGCACAGAGAGTGGTGTGGCCAATGACAAGGCAACATGGTAAGAATATGATAATGGTGGGCTAGGGTTTAGGACAGAGCTGGAAGAAGATGGAGAGGAAGAAGATGGGAAGGAAGAAGATGGTAGTAATGGGTTAGGGAAGGAGGAAAGAGGAATAAGGTGGTGATGATGGATTATAGTTGAGGGATTAGGAAGGAAAAACAAGATTGTGGTGATTGGGTTAGGGATAACGAAGGAAGAAGAAGATTCTGGTGTTGAAATAGGACAACATGACAGTGTAGAGGTTGACAGTGGTGACACGGGGGAGGGAGGGTTAAAATTCTCTCTTTACCGGCCTCAGTCAACACCATCGTGGTAGCAAAGTTATAAAAAGAACTTATGGTATTCAAGTGAACATATAAAAGTTCCTGCTGTTTAATTGAAAATTAGCTGGATATATAATAGTTATGGTGGAAGACATCAATTGTGGTGGCTTTTTTCATTTTGTTTTGTTTTGGGAATTAGGGTTGATTTATCATATTTATGAGAACCGGCATTTTATTTAGTGGGCTACCTTTGGTGTTTGATTTTTTTTTTTATTATATAAATTCAGGCATAAAGGTTGAAATTGAAAACACAAACTTTTTTTTACGGGTGATGTGTTATTTTTTGCCATTCCTTAATAGGTTCTTAAATCCTGTTAGAGTCGAATCAGAAAATGGTGAACTTCATCGTCTCCCTGTCATAAATTAAGTTTTGTGTTTGTCATAGCCTTTGTTGCATGGACACGGATATGACACAACACGACTAAGACACGATGACATTACTGAGACAACGATTTAACATGTTCTAGCGTATTTTGGAGCGTCTGTATCGTGTTCGATACGTGTCCAATGCGACGTGGCACCAATTTTTGTGAGGTTATAATTGTTTCTTCTTACTTTTTTTGTTTAAAAGAAGTATAAACTATAAAGTATGATGATCTAAAACATTGGTTCTTTTGAGTATATTTCCACTATGCGATTCTCTAGGTTGAATATACATGGACATGGATTTGGATACAAACACGATATGTATTTGTAATATGGCATTTTTAGAAAATTTAGGATATGGGTACAATATGGATACAATTATAATATATATGTATATTATTTGTATTAGTCTTAGTAAAATCTATAGTTATCATGTCTAGGGCAGCAACTAGGTTACAAAAGCTATAGAAAATAGTTGTTTCATAATAAATGTTATTTTCTTATATCTCAATTTTGTCTCAGCTATCAGGACCATGCCATATCACTTCCAACCATATTTTGGGCCCCTTTGGAACATAGATATGCAAGGGTCGTATTTGACATCGTTGTTGAGGATGTATCATGTCAAACACGTGGCAGACACGGATATGGTACTCTGGAGGATTATCCATGCAACTTAGGTGATTCTTATGCAACATAGTGATAACACTTAGGTGATCTGGAGGATTAATACCAGGAATCAATTGAGCTGTAAATATTCAACCTTGCTATCGTATGCAATGCAAATCAAGGACTCATAAGGATTTAGGCTTAGCTTTTGACAGCAGCCTCCCATCTGGTTGTTCCAAATTTGAACCGACTTTTCCAACAAAAATTGATAAGCTTCTGTTACCAAACAGCTTATTGTGACTGCTTTCCAAAAAAGAGCAGAACCATCAACCAGCCATGATAAGCAATCCCAAACCCAAACTTGTTATGCTACTTTATTTCCTTTTGGCTAGTTGTTATTTAAGCATATTGGTTCCTCTGTGATTGCAATATGTAATAGGAATTATAATTGAAAATATAACTGATGGAATATGGGATTTTATGTAAAATGGGGAATGAAACTGTGTGCTAGTAGCTGTTAGTTTGCATTACTCGTACCTCTTTCAGCATAGATATGAACTACAACTACTACAATGTGATATTTATTTTGATGGAAAATGGATATAAAGATCTAATTCCTCCATTATTTTCTAAGTCCAGGTTAGATGATTTCGTTCATTACAACCTTCTTTTCTATTCATTTCTTCTGTCGATTCAATAGATTTTCGGTATTCCTTTCTGCTGGTAATCGGGCTTCTGACCTGTTGTCTCCTGCTTTTCTTGTCTGTGTATTGGTGGCTTTTGATTATTTGGCCTTAAATATTTTGAGGAGGATTGTTTTTTTTATATTACAATTTTATGTGTGATATTTTTTTTTTGCATGTGAAGTTTGTTGTTTTAGTTGATTTTACAATTCTTAATCATGAAAAGTTTGGTGCATCTATTATGAACTAAATGGATGTGGAACAAGATTCAATGAGATTATAGCAGAGATGTAGTTCTACTTTAGACTGGTATGTTTCAGGATGAGGATTAGGCTATAATTTGGTAGTTTGTTCAACTGCAAGTGGAATTTTATATGTTCAAAATTGCTTTTCAGGGTCTTCTAAAATTGGGTAAATTATACGAATCCCTCCCAGTAAGTGTCTTTTTAATGAAAATTGACGCAAATCTTTTTTGCAATTTACTGGCCTGTTCTTAATTCTCTTGTAAATCAGATGAAAAGAGGACCAATTGGCTCTCCCTTTTGGATTAAAATTCAAAAAGGAAAAAGTTTTGGAACAATGCTCCGTATTTCCTGCTGTTTCCTCTCTTTGTTTCTTGTATATTCCTTGTGACAGTCAGCTTTATCCCTGCTGATGACCACCCTTTTTTCCTCATCTTTGTTAACCTTCCCACCTGCCAACAAGCGATGAGGCAACCTAATAGGTTATTGCCAACACAGACTCCTAGGATCTCTTGGGTCATATCAAATCGTTGTTGTCCAGTCTGATCTGGTCCAAACAGGCCCTGGACGTCCCTACGTTACTAAACAACCTGTCCAACAGATTCTTGCTGCTCGCCAGTGTATGTGACGGGGAAGGGGGGGGGGGGGGGGGGTGTGAGGTGCTGTTGTAAACCTGTAAATCTATAATAAACCCTATCATTTTAGTTGAAGGTATACAGGTTGGCCTGACTTATAGAATGTTGTCCACAAAAAGATTTTTTTCCCCCTCCTTATGGATCCTGGTACCTTGTGCTTGAATTGCATGAGAAGCGAGAGGCGAAAAGCCTCAATTCATATTTGGGGTGCATGGTTGTGCCGTGCTTCTTGCTTTGAGCATGAACTTCGTTGCGCCTCAGTAAATGTTGTGGTTCACATTTGATGTTTTTTTCATTTGTGTTTTTTGTCAAAACTACGAGACCATGAGAAGAGAATTGGTTTATGGTGAAATTTATAATATTTACAATGTAAATCAAGATATGCATTGTTAATTTGTCTCATTTATTTTCTTGTAGATGGCAGAACTAAGTAAAATCATCCGCGAGCTAAAAGACATTCTTTATGGCAAGGCTGAACAAGAACCAGTTGTTGAAGCCTGTATTCAGTTAACCCAAGAGGTCTTTAAAGAGAATACTTTACGGCTCCTAATTGTATCTCTGCCTAAGTTGAATCTTGAGGTAATTTGCAACTGGACTAGTTCTTGAGGATGAGGCCTAATATTACCACATGCTTCTAGTATTGTGATCTTTACATTTGGTGTATGCCAATATTTTATGCCAGTAGATATTATTAGATCTAATTTCATAAAATAATGTTTTTTTTATCTGTCTTTAGTTTCTATATTCTACTTGTTTATCTATTATAAAATAATAATTTGAGAGGTTTTGTAGGCCCGTAAAGATGCTGCTCAAGTTGTAGCAAATCTACAGAGGCAACAGGTCCATTCAAGGATAATTGCTTCTGATTACTTGGAAGAAAACAAAGATCTTTTGGATCTTTTGGTATCTGGGTAAGCAATAGGTTCAAGAGCTTTTGAATTTGGACCAAACACTTGTTTCACATTCCTATTCCTATCATTATTTATCCCAAACATTATATTCCATTTAAGATTCGTCTTTATTGACATTTTTCTTGATTACTTTTTAAATATAAAATTTACTCTTTTAAGTACGTTAGTATTATTTCTGAAGGAGAGTGATAGTTTATTTGTTACAAGCCAGAATGCATAAATATGATTGTAGGCTAGCTTTCACATGTTATCATTTTTCCATTGTCAAGTCGATTCAGATTCAGACTTGTGTTTTAACCTTTAAGCTTAAATATGTTCTATATGATTTTGATAAACTGATTATTTGGCTGATATATCTTAAACATTATTTGAGAAGTTGGAGAAGTACAATTTCTTGAGGTGATATGAGTGTTTCTACAAGGTATTATTGACCTAAAGGCATGTTTGCTTGCTGGATAATAACCAAGAAAGTAAGGAAGTGCTATGCTTTCCTCATTATCTATGTTTGGGCAGAAAACGTAATTAAAACACTTTCAATACCATATCAGCATTTTGAGTGAGAAAGTAACTTTCCATTTAAATAATAGCGAGGCATTTAGAAAGTAAGAAAGGAGTGTCTTTTATATTATTATATTACTCACTCTAAAGGAGGTGTTGCATCAACTTCATTAATTCTCTATTTTATCTGAATCATGTTTTGGCATTTTAAGAGTTACTTCACAGAGAAATTCCTTGGGAAAAGTCTATTTTCCAACTTAACTTACTCTTTCATCACCAACCTAGGAGATTATACGATTCTGACTAATACGTTATTCGGGTTCTTGATTGTGCGATCTGGGTATACCAAGGTTGTTAAGTCAGAGGGCTTCGTTCATAAGTTAGGGTTCTGAAGCCTGTAGTGAGGATATCTAATTCTTTGCTTCATTGACCAGAACCATAAAGGATAGCAATAGGTAATTCTTGTTTCAGTAACTGAGGCAGGAACCAGCAAACTTTTTTCTTATCATATGAGATCTGATTTCTGTTTCCATCTTAGTTATTCGTCTTTTTGTTACTATTAGCCTATCCATGTCTCTTTTTTTATCCAAGTGACATCATCTGACACATTTCTGTGGCGCAGGTACGAAAACATGGATATTTCTTTGCACTATGGCTTTATGTTGAGGGAGTGCATTCGTCACCAAAGTATCGCAAAGTAATCTCATTAAAACTTATGCTACACTGCTTGGTGCATATAGACTAACTTCTACTCCTAGCCTCTTTTTTAACCTTTAACTTGACAATATGATGGGCACTTTTTATTTTAGATTTTGTATGGCAGGAAGTTTACCATTACATATAGTTATTCCATCTTAATACTTAATTCAAATTACGAAATAAATTGGAACATTTGATTTTCCTATATATTTACTTGAATAGATGTGGTTTATGCATTTGTTATTGTGTTTACTTGTCCCTTGGTCTCAGTTTGGTTTTAGTGTTTGCTTTTTTAAGGTATTTTGTCAAGTTTTAATTGTTGATATTTTATGTTCTGTTATTTGGACCTTTTAAACTTTTCAAACTCCACTACTGATTTTGTAAATGAAATTCATGTGTCGGGTGCTTTCATCTTGAGATTCAAGAATGCATGTTTTGCTGCCCTGTTTGTATACTTACATATGTTTTGCTGCCCTGTTTGTAAATTTGCTACTTTCTTGGTTCAAGTTCAAGGTCCTAATTTTTTAACCTTGACGCTAGTTTCTATAGTCTCCTTCTTGGGCAAACAAGATGCACAAATCTGTAGACAGTTTCACGAAGACTACCTATAGGGACTTGGAACACTATATAACTATATGTTCTAATACAATTGGTATCATGGTTTGCATATACACGTTTCATGTGGTGTCCTTATTTGTGCCATGAGGATCTTCATTTATCATAAGCAGACCAATATTTTTCGGACCGGGCTTCGAGATGGCCAATTTGAAACCAACAAATTTATCGGTCTTGGCCACAAATAGAAGTTACACTATGTTTCTGGTCAACTTCGACTATGGTACGAATGAAACCAGCAAAATGCTGGCGTCATTTCATAGGAAAAGTGGATGAATAGATGGATCGGATTTGGATGGAAGTTACATGGTATATGGTACAAAAAATCTTTACCCAATTTCATTAATCCACTTATCATGATTACTCTTCAACTAGTGCTGTTAAGATTGATATTATGGAAGATCACACAAATTTTACACAATTGTGATCACCATTTTTACTTGTCATAATGAATAGGAGGATATGAACTTTCCTACCCAGAACCCAATTTACTGAAAGGCTTTAAAACTAAGTGATGGTTGTATTCTTGCAAATAAGTACAAAAGAACAACATTGTTATTGTCAATGGCTGAATTTGATTTTGCATCTCTCTCTACTAATATCCCATTTGAGATTATTAACCTGCCAATTTGTGGACATTTTTATGTACCAACCATACGTTGACCCAAAAATAGAACACCATGAACGAATGTTTTAGACTTTCATACATGAATTCTCGAAATGTTAGAGAAATTACTTAACATTTCCTTTCTATTTCAAAAACTTTGTGAGCAATCTTTTCTATCATAAATATAAGAGATGCTATATTATAAAATATTAATAACTTCGGTGTTTGACGAAAATTAAAGTGCCGATCCTTCCCAGAAGTCTGATGTGAATCCATCAAAATTTCTGATGTTGAAATTCACAAAGTGGGACCAAAACTGAATACATTGTTCAAATGTTTTGGGCAGAATGTCCTGTTAATCCGCTTTACTTCCATTTTCATGCTTTTTGAAAATAACTGTTAAAAGCCTATACATGGTGTTCTATTAAATTATGAAACTGATGTGAATCGACCTATTCGATTCACAAAAGAGTTGTAGAAAAGAGAAACAGAGAAAGATAATGATCTTTTTGTGAGAAAAGAACAAACTCCCAACTTTGGTGGACGGACAAAGTCTAAATCCTTCTTATTGATACTTGAGAGTTTCTTCTCAATACAAGCATGGAAAATAAAAGATGGCTAACCCTAGTTTATATAGGGAAAAACAAAGGCTTAATTAAGGAAGGGTTATTATTGGTGAAAGACCAAAATAATCCTTCCTGACTAAAATAGGAAAATGACTTATTAAGGAAGGGTTATTATTGGTGAAAGACCAAAATAATCCTTCCTTACTAAAATAGGAAAATGACTATTAAGGAAGGGTTATTATTGGTGAAAGACCAAAATAATCCTTCCTTACTAAAACAGGAAAATGACTAAAATAGAACATAGGCTCAATTAGCTCCTCCACGTCGCCTGCGACGCGTGTACGTGATGACGCCTCCATCACCGCCCGTGCCTGCGCCCGTACCCGTGTGTGGTCCGCCCACATCAATACCCCCTCCTAAAAGAGCCACCTTGTCCTCAAGGTGGAAATCTGGAAACTGCGCCTGGAACCCCGCATAGTCCTCCCAAGTCGCGTCACAATCAGGTAGTCCGACCCAGTGAATCAGAACCTCCCTCGTCTGTCCCGGTCCCTGCCGAACTGCCCGTACCGCCAAAGGCTCTAACTGTACCTCCATATCCTCCGTGAGTGTAGGAGGAAGAGTTTGTGCTACTGCATGATCCCCGATCGCCCTCCTCAGCTGAGATACGTGAAAAACGGGGTGAATCGCCGACGTATCCGGTAGCCTCAACCTATATGCCACCTGCCCAATCCTGGCCTCGATTTGGTATGGACCAAAGTAACGAGCCGCCAGTTTCTCATTCTGCCTCCTCGCCATCGATCTCTGCCTGTAGGGACGTAGCTTGAGATAAACCATATCTCCCACCTGGAAGCTTACGTCCCGTCGATGTCTGTCCGCCTGCGCTCGCATCACCTGCTGAGCTCGTAGTAGATGCCTCCGCAACTCCTCTAGAATCCCATCCCTCGCCTCCATGTATTCCTCCACCTGTCCCACCGGAGTCTGAGTATCGCCAAACCGGACCAAAGGCGGGGGATCTCGCCCGTACAACACCCTGAAAGGGGTTGTTCCCGCTCTCGAATGATAAGACGTATTGTACCAATACTCTGTCCATGCCAACCATCGGTGCCACTGCCGGGGAGAATCAGAGGCGAAGCACCGCAAATAAGTCTCCACGCTGCGGTTGACGACCTCCGTCTGACCGTCCGTCTGAGGATGGTAAGCAGTGCTCCTCTTCAAGGCCGTACCCTGCACCCTAAACAACTCCCTCCAAAAGATACTCATGAACACCTTGTCCCTATCAGAGACTATGGAAGCTGGTATCCCATGCAGTCGTACCACCTCCCTCATGAAAGTCGTCGCTACAGACATAGCTGTGTAAGGATGCTTCAAAGGAATAAAATGAGCATATTTACTCAGCCTGTCCACCACCACTATGATCACTGTGTATCCCTCTGAACGTGGTAGCCCGTCGATGAAGTCCATGGTGACGTCTTCCCACACTCTCTCGGGCAGAGTCAGTGGCTGTAATAGCCCTGCAGGTGCCATAGCCATGTACTTGTGACGCTGGCAAACGTCACAAGCAGCGACCAGTCGGGCAATACACCGCTGCATCCCTGGCCAAAACACCTCCCTAGCCATCCTCTGATAGGTCTGCTGAACGCCCGAGTGCCCTCCCATCACCGAGCTATGAAACTCCTGAAACAATGCCGGAATGAAGGACGAAGTCCTCGGTATCACCATCCTCCCCTGATAAAGCAGTCGTCGTCCCACTACCGTATATCCCGCAGGACCGTTCTCGCTGCTCTCTATCTGCTGCCTGATGTGTTGTAACCCCGCGTCGCGCTCAGCCTCCTGTAGCATCGGCTCCCAATCATGTCCTCTGGGTCGGGATAGAGCCCTCAAATCCACCACCTCCTCCCGTCGCGACAAAGCATCAGCAGCCTTGTTCTCCATCCCCGGTCGGTACTCGATCGTGAACTGGTAGCCCACCAACTTGGACAACCAACGCTGGTGCTCCTCTGTCACGTGTCGCTGCTCGTGTAGGTACTTGAGGCTCTTCTGGTCGGTCCGGACCACAAACTTCCGCCCCACTAGATAAGGCCTCCACTTCAGCACTGCTAGTACGATGGCCATCAACTCCCTCTCGTATACTGACTTTAGCCGGGCTCTAGCAGAAAGCACCTGACTAAAGTAAGCAATGGGTCGCCCCTCCTGCATGAGTACTGCCCCTAGACCATATCCTGAGGCGTCCGTTTCCACCACAAACGCCTTGCTGAAATCTGGTAAAGCAAGTACTGGCGCCGTTGTCATAGCCACCTTCAAGGCCTCGAAGGCTTTGGTGGCTTCCTCCCCCCAGTGAAAACCTTCCTTCTTTAACTGCTCCGTGAGGGCCCGTGCGATAGTGCCGTATCCTCTGACGAACTTCCTGTAGTAGCCCGTCAACCCCAAGAAGCCTCGCAGTGCTCGTAGTGTAGTGGGCACTGGCCAATCCAGCATTGCTGCTATCTTCGTCCTGTCTGCCGACACCCCCTCTGCGGATACCACGTGCCCCAGATACTTCACCTGTGCCAAACCGAAACTGCACTTCTTTTGGTTGGCATATAGCTGATGCTTCAACAGCTCCCTAAATACCACCTCCAGGTGGCCCACGTGCTCCTCCCTGCTCCTGCTGTACACTAGGATATCGTCGAAAAAGACCAAGATGAACCTCCGAAGGTAAGGCTGAAATACCTTGTTCATCAGAGCCTGGAAGGTCGATGGAGCGTTGGTCAAGCCAAAAGGCATGACCAAGAACTTGTAGTGCCCCTCATGCGTCCTGAAGGCGGTCTTCGGTACGTCCTCTGGCCGCATCCGAATCTGATGGTAGCCTGCTCTGAGGTCAATCTTCGAGAAGACTGTCGCTCCATGTAGCTCATCTAGCAGCTCGTCGATTACAGGAAAGGGAAATTTGTCAGCCACCGTCTCCTTATTCAGCGCCCGGTAATCGACGCAGAATCTCCAACTCCCGTCCTTCTTCTTCACCAAAAGTACTGGTGATGAAAAAGGGCTCACACTGGGCTGGATCACCCCGGCCTGTAGCATCTCCTGCACTATCCGCTCTATCTCGTCCTTCTGCAGATGCGGGTACCTGTAGGGGCGCACGCTCACCGGTGCCCCCTCTCCTCGTAGTACTATCGCGTGCTCATGTCCTCGGCTCGGTGGTAACCCCTGCGGACTCTGGAAGACCTCTGAATACTACTTCAACACTGCCTCTATTTCCATGGATGTCTTACCCTGTGCCGTGCCCTCGATGGACACCCCCTGGAACTCCACTAAGTACCCCTCTCCTCCTGTCCGCAAAGCACGTGTAATGGCCTTGAAGGCCACTAGGGAACAACAGAGAGTCGGATCCCCCCTCAACACCACCGTCTGACCACCCTCCCGGAACTCCATCCGTAGCAGCTTCCAGTTCACCTTCATCTCCCCGAGCTTCTTCAGCCACTGGACCCCCAATATGATATCGACGCTGCCCAGCTCTAAGGGTAAGAAGTCCTCCGCCAGCTGATAACCCTGTAGTGTGAGCGACATCCCCTTGCATAGACCCTTGCTCTCCTTTGTCTTTTCGGTGCCCAGCAATACTGTGAACTTCTCCGTCGTGCTCAGCTCTAACCCCAGCTGCTCGACCAATCGCTGAGAGATGAAGTTGTGGGTGGCTCCACTGTCGATCAGTACCGTCACTCCCCGCTCCCCCAGTGTCCCTACCAACTTCATGGTGTGGTTCGGGGTAAACCCCACCACGGAGTTGAGGGTCACTTCCGCGACATCCATGTGTACCTGATCTGGCTCCTCCTCTGTCAGCAGCTAGGGTGGTTTCCACCTCCGTCGGGTCCTCCTCCTCATCGGGCAAGATCACGATCTGCAGCAACTTGCTCGCGCACCGATGACCGGGAGTGAATCTCTCGTCACATCTGAAGCACAATCCAGCTGCTCTTCGCGCCTTCATATCCGCATCTGTCAGACGTCTCCCCGGTACTATGATGGCTCCCGCCCCGCCTGCAGTCCTCGGTGGTACTGGTGTCTGCGCCCCCGCTGTTGGTCGTGGGGGTATGGAGCCAGTATGACTGCGCTGTCCCGATGCTCCCCAAGCGCCTTTAAGACGCTTCTCCTCCGTCAATTTCTCTTCCGCCTTGTGAGCCAGGCGGAGGAGATCTTCTAAGCACTGCGGACTCTGCAACCGGAGCTCTGCTCGTATGGAGGGTTTCAAACCCTTCATAAACATCCCAATCTGTAACTCATCCGACACGCCTCTGACATGTCCGGACAACATCTCGAATTTGCTACAAAGACCCGGACCGATCCCTCCTGTCGCAGAGAAGACCACTGCTCGTAGAAGTCTCCCCCGGCTGTCTCCTGGAATCGGTCTAAGAGATATGCAGTCAGCTCCTCCCAGCTACGGAACGGGGTCCTCGCCGATCTCCACCGATACCACGCCAGGGCCGGGCCCTCGAAGTAGATACCGATGCACCTGAGTACCTCCGCCTCTGTCAACTCCATGACTTCGAAGTAGCGTTCCGCTCGAAAGATCCACTCGTCCGGACCCGTACCCTCAAACGTGGGTAGCTTCAGCTTCTTCAACCGCCGGTCCGCGCTGAGATCTCCCTGATGTCCGTCGTCTCTGACTCGACCTCCTCCCCACCGACCTGCGTCTCGTCGGTGGGCCTCGTAGGGTGCCCCATCAACTCCATACCGCTCCTGGCCCTGAGCATGAGCCGCTTCTCCAAAGAAATTGCTACCCCCGGGGGCGCCTCCCCCGGTCCCTGTCCCTCCTGTCCGCCCCCCTTGGAGGATGGACGGTCGTAGCGCACCCCAAGGAGGGGTTGCTGGGTTGTCATGCTCTCCCCATTCGTTGACGGCTGGCGCTAATCCCCTCCCTGTCTGTGACGGAGCCCCGCCATGGCCTATGTAGTCGGCGCCGACCGACCAGTGACCCTGGGGTTCGACGGCCCCCGGCCACTGGCCTTGTCGGTCGGCCGGCCCCGGCCCGCGATCAATAGCCAACGGCCATTGGCCCTGGCTCCCTCCCGGATTCAGCCCGCTGAACCCGCCCCAGCCGCCGGACCCGCCTGGTCCGCCGAACCCGCCCGGCTCGACCGGTCCGCCCGGTCCGCGCGGGCACCCGCCCGGTCCCACCGGCCCGCCTGGTCCGCCGGGCCCGCCTGACCCGCGGCCTCCCTCGGCCAGTCCGCCGGCTGGCCCCACCCCTGATGATGCCGCACCAATGGCCGGCCCGCCTTGGTTGTGTCGCCGCCGCCCCCGTTTGGCTTGTCGACCCGGCACCGGTCACCTTCTTTGAGATGTCTTGCAACAACTTCATCATTGCCGGAATCGACGTCATCTCCTCCCGCATGCTTCGTACCTCGGTCTGGAGATCCTCCCGTGTGGACGCTTGATCTTTGATTGCGGCCTTCAAACTTTCGATCTCGATGTTGAAATTCTCCCGAAGCCCCTGGACCTTCTCCTCGATCGTGTTCCTTGTGCCGGACGCCATGGATCGTAGAGAGCTCTGATACCAATTGATGTGAATCGACCTATTCGATTCACAAAAGATTTGTAGAAAAGAGAAACAGAGAAAGATAATGATCTTTTTGTGAGAAAAGAACAAACTCCCAACTTTGGTGGACGGACAAAGTCTAAATCCTACTTATTGATACTTGAGAGTTTCTTCTCAATACAAGCATGGAAAATAAAAGATGGCTAACCCTAGTTTATATAGGGAAAAACAAAGGCTTAATTAAGGAAGGGTTATTATTGGTGAAAGACCAAAATAATCCTTCCTGACTAAAATAGGAAAATGACTTATTAAGGAAGGGTTATTATTGGTGAAAGACCAAAATAATCCTTCCTTACTAAAATAGGAAAATGACTATCAAGGAAGGGTTATTATTGGTGAAAGACCAAAATAATCCTTCCTTACTAAAACAGGAAAATGACTAAAATAGAACATATGCTCAATTAACTCCTCCACGTCTCCTGCGACGCGTGTACGTGATGACGCCTCCATCACCGCCCGTGCCTGCGCCCGTACCCGTGTGTGGTCCGCCCACATCAGAAACCTTCATGTTATATTTTCATTGAAGTCATGAAATCGGCAATTGTTTAACGGTACCAATAAACTATATAATTAACTTACGAAATCATGTTTAAAATTTTAACCTTTCATTGAAGTGCCTAAATCTGATACTTTGGTTTGAAACCACCGAAACTGCTGAGTTATTTTCAAGCCCTGTTTTGCATGAAAAGTTATTGCATGTCCAAGTTAGCTAACACTGGAAAATGTTTTTTAATCTGATGTTCTGCAGTACATGCTTATATAAAGCCTGTAACCTTGAGTCTAATAATAGTTTTCGAAACGAAAAGTTTTCTCAGCTATTGAAGAAAAGGCCCTTTTTTTTTCGCTTCCATGCTATATGCTGTTACTTTCTACCTTCTTTCTCTAGCTTTTGTATGTTTCTTCTCCTTTTTACTGTTTTCTGCTCTGCTTTCTTTTCTTTTACACTTGTAGATTTATCAACTGAATAAGTCTTTATTTTCCTATTTGGACTCTATAAGCCTCTTTGTCCTTGAGTAGTAAGTGTCTTGATTCCTAATTATACACCTATGAAACTGAAGCCAAAGTGCTTGTTATTTTGTTCTAACAATAAAATTATAATTTCAGCAATTAGATTATAGAATTTATATCACTGCCTCTCTACAAAGTAGTTCAGTGAATTGTAGGTTTCTTCTAGTTGCCTATAGTGCATGGGATTCAAATTTGGTGAAACTCCGAAAGGATGCTTTCCCTGCTTTGGCTGCTCGATTAAGGGGCTAGGTGCCTACAGTTGATAAATTTGTGCTCTGCAGTTGATAAATTGATACCAGTGTCAGTTTGTTATATGCAAGAGTGCTTTTGCGGGTGAAATCCTGAAATAAAAGAAAGTCAAAACAAGCCATGTTCAAAAGGCGGAGCGAGATGAGATGACATCTCCATCTTCAGTTTTAAGTGGTAAAGTTGTTCTTATTAAGTGCAAATGCAACAAATGTACGGTGTTATAAACCATGAGGACTACTTAAATTGTTTGGATTGAGGTGTATTTGAGATGAGGTGTGTGCATACCTATGAATTTTGTAAAGCAAAATTCACCATCCTACATGGTTAATTGAATACCATATACATTATTGTCGGGTACTAATATAGCACTATGACAAACTTAGAGATGGATGCTATTAACTAGTAGAAGGAGAGACACAACTACATGTAAGCGCATAATGTTTATTATTCTTTGTCCAACTCAAAAAAAAAATATTGATGATTTGCATTTGATATTCATTTATGTTTTTTGTCAACCGGTAAATGCTTGCTTGCTAGGAAGTGTAGACACTCAAAATGTCGGTGCCATGTCCGCGTTGCATCGTGTCAGACTCGTATTGGACACGACATAGACACCCAACACTGGGACACGCCAAAACAGGTGTCGTGTCCGTGTTACTATGCCCTTATCATGGCATATTCGTTTCGTGCAACATAGTGTTGAGAGTCAATAAGGGACTTTTAGTCCCACATCGGAATATGTAGTATGTAGAGGAGCTAGACTCCCTATAAGTAGTGAAGTAGTCCATCAATAAAATTAACCAACTATTATTTTCTACATGGTATCAGAGCCATAACTCTCTCTCTCTCTCTCTCTCTCTCTCTCTCTCTCCACAAAAAAAAAAAATTTCCCTTCACCCCAAGCACCCAGCCCCCCCTTTTCCGCAGTACCCCGCCCCCCTCCTCTCCCGCAGCCGCCGACCTCCCAACCTCCCTGCCGTCCCTCCAGAAACCCACCAACCGCCCGCCTCCCCTCTCCTGCAGCACCCCGCCCCCCCCCTCTCCCACAAACCGCCGACCCCCCTCTCCCGCAGCACCCCGCCGACCCCCCCCTCTCCCGCAGCACCCCGCCCCCCCTCTCCCGCAGCCGCCCCCCCCCCCCCCCCCCCCAAACAGCAGCACACCGCCCTAACCCTAACCCTAGACCTAGCAGCCCCATCAAACCCTAACCCTAACCCTAGCTTTTTGCCATGGAAACCCTAACCCTAGACCTAGCAGCCCCATCAAACCCTAACCCTAACCCTAGCTTTTAACAAAAAAAAAAAACAACGGCGTATTTCGAGTAGAGACGGCTGTCAAATCTTTATTTGCACCGACTCTGTTCCGTGCTTACGCCGCTTGGAACTAACAAATGCTTTATTTGTTATTCCTTCTTCACATCGGGATCTATACAGAGACTGATCATGTCTTCTCTGGTGTCCTGACGTGTTCACTTTACATGCGCGCGCCGGTGCTGGCCAAGTTAGTAGCGCATTAGTAAAGTCTCTGGCGTTGAAGAAGACGACGTCGACGACGAAGACGACGACGTTGGGTCAGTTGCAGACTCCGACGACGACGAAGAAGACGACGAATTGAGTTCACGGTTGAAGACGCCATGGATTCGATCAGTGGCAAACTGACGGCCGAAGAGATGAAGGCCTTGGTTGATGATATCTTATCCAAGAGATTAACCGAGGTAACCCCACGTGTGATCCATACTGATGTGGATCCGTCGCCTTACAAAATGGGGAAGCTGGAGAAGCTGGAGACAAAGTTGGAAGGAACGTCCAACTATTTGAAGTGGTCGCGGCAGGCGATGCGGACGCTGAAAGGACGTGGCTTGGTTGGCTATGTCACTGGCCAAGCCACGGCGCCAGCCGATCACTCCACAAAGGAGTTTGCTGTTTGGGAGATTGTCAACAACGTCGTAGCTGGGTGGTTGACTGCCTCATTAACCGACCAGGTGTCGGGCAATGTCGAGGCAATGGAGGCTGCTGCGGATATATGGCGGACTCTAAAAGATATGTACTCCGGCTCGGGCAACCCTATGCGGGTCTTTCGACTACAGGATGAACTCGATAGGGTGACCCAAGACGAACGTACCATCTCTGAGTACGCAGTCCTGTTGAAGAAGTACTGGTCTGATCTGGATCATTATGATCCTCTTGGGATGGAAGATGCACAAGTCGAACCGGCGTTCGCTAAGTAATTTCAGACGTTCCTGGCTTATATTTTGCGGCAGCATATGATGAAATTCCTGAAGGGACTACACCCTGTGTTTGAGCAGAGACGGAATATCCTCCTATCCCAACCCACGCTTCCAAACTTGGAGGAAGCTATAGCCGTCATGACACAGGAAGAAGCTCGACTGAAGTTGATGCCCAACAAGGGCTCCTACCAGGGAGAGCGAGCCGAGGTTGAAAAGTCTGCCCTTGCTGCCTTCAATCAACCTCCATCTGTTGGTGGTGTTTGCCACAATTGTGGTGACTCCGGACATTACATCCGATTTTGTCCAAAACCCTTGCGAAGTCAGTCTACTGATCGAGGACGGGGTCGTGGAGGCCGACGTGGTAGTAGAGGAGGATATGCTGGTAGACGGGGAGGACACAAAGCGAATCTGGTGGAGGAAGGGGGAGAGAATCAACTGGCTGAAATAACCCGCTTGAGCGGGAGTTCCTTGAGAAGTTGCGAGGCACAAAGCTGGGTTCGGCCGACAGTCCTGGGGCATCTTCTACCTCGGGGGATCTCATCACTTGCTTTGCCCAAACCAGCACCGGTAATCCTGCACGTGCTCTTGCATCTGTCCATCAGCCAGGATGGATAATGGACTCTGGGGCATCTCGCCATGTCACGGGATCCCGTGGTGCGTTTCAGGACTATACTCACCTACCATTGCCGGAGAGTATTCAGACAGTTGATGGTACATCCAGTCCTGTAGTGGGTAAAGGCACTGTCGCATGCACCCCTTCCATCACTCTAACCAATGTCTTACATGCTCCATCTTTTTCTGTCAATCTTCTATCCATTAGTGCCATTATACTTGATCTTAACTGTACTGTTTTCTTTGACATTCCTACGGTAACTTTTCCGGAGAAGGGGACAGGACGACGACTTGGGACTGGTACATGGCATAAGGGGCTGTGGTATTTAGACAGGACTGGACTGGACAACGCATTGGCATCCTTGGTCGCAGCCGCACCACCAGAAGCTTCCTGTCGCAGTGTTGAAGCCGACTTGCTACTCCACCACCAGCGTGTCGGTCATTCCTCTTTTCAAGTTATTAGTCGAATGTATCCGTCCTTATATCAAAGGGCTAATAAAGAGAAGTTATTTTGTGATGCTTGTGAGTTGGGAAAACATACCAGAAGCTCGTATGTGAGCTCGGGGAATAGGAGTTCAGCTGCTTTTGACATGATACATTCGGACGTATGGGGCCCTTGTCCAACAACCGGAATTAACGGCTTTCGATGGTTCGTCACCTTTATTGACTGTTATACCCGCGTGACATGGGTCTACCTTATGAAGAATAAAAGTGACGTCCTTGAGGCCTTTCGGGACTTTCATCGGCGGATGGAAACACAATATGGCGCTAAAATTAAGTGTTTCCGGTCTGACAATGGGACGGAGTATACTAATAAGCGGGTTGCAGAGTATTTTTCCACCCATGGAATACTACATCAAACTTCATGTGCTTATACTCCGGCACAAAATGGTGTGGCTGAACGAAAGAACAGACACCTGCTAGAAGTCGCACGGACGATGATGCTGGCTATGAATGTCCCGAAACACTTATGGGGGCAGGCTATATTGACGGCCTCTTATCTCATCAACAGAATGCTATCTCAAGTATTGGACTGGAAGACACCGTTGGAGATGCTTACTGGGGTAACTACGTACACTGTTCCACCGAAAGTTTTTGGATGTGTGTGCTTTGTCCAAGATAATAGGCCAGGCGTTGGCAAACTGGATCCTAGGGCAGTTAAATGTGTCTTTGTCGGTTACACGGCAACTCAGAAGGGATATGCCTGTTGGAGTCCAGTCGAGCGGAAGATGTTTGTCAGCGTGGAAGTTACATTCAGAGAACTCGAACCATACTATGGTTCGGATGAAGGTTCAGCATTTGGTGACACACCTAACACAGATGGTGTTCGATGTGAGGGGGAGATAATAAGCCCAAATGTGGTCGTCGGATCGGTTCCGTGTCCGATTGTAGAAAACTGGACGAAAGGGGGAGAGCACAGTGACTCAGATACAGAGAATGAAGAAGACGATACATATGTTACGCAGGGGGAGCAGCAGACAAGGGAAAAGGAGCTCCAAGTCTACAAAAGGAGACAACAGAAGTCCAGTACTGTGCCTGTGCCTGTGCCTATGCCGTGCCCTGTGCCTACTGTACCAGGTCCCTCGTCTACTCCTGCTCCAACTCCTGAAGATGTTGCCCCCGCACTGAATCACTCGGATTCTGATGCGGATCTCTCCGACTCGGATGGT